>ML777500.1:548084-634153 GCA_009831015.1 Picea engelmannii
GGATTTTGAGACATTTTTCCACTTTGTAATGGGCTTACCCTTAATTTGATGTATAAATGTGTAATGGGTTTTTGGTTAGAGTGGTTCAACATATGAGAAGCTCTTAGTGTTTATGGGTGAGTTGAGTCAAGTGTTGGAATATGTTTTGAGGTATGACTAAGGAGTGAGGATCTAATTGCAGTAGAACTGATCTAGGTGGATATCAATGGCCACCCACCTATTCCACTAGTTCAAAGAATAATTTTCATTTTGGCAATTTGTTTCCTACTTTTTCGGGTCCTAAACTTTTTGGGTCGTTTTGAGGCCCTAAACAACTTTTTTTGGGGGCACGACACAATCACATTGTAAGCTATATCTAGAGTGTGATAGTAACATGTGTATTCCTCGAGTATTTGTTTCCAACGAGCTATTGTGCTCCTAAAATAGAGACAATATGCAAAATTTACGACCCCAAGAAGTTGATGTACCAACTTACTCCATCAAGGCCCACATGAAGTTTGGCACTTCATCTCCTAGGATTAGGTTTTTGGATTTTTAGGGTTTTCTCATTTATGATTTATGTTAAAAAGGCCTTTGGAGCCTCATTATAACCATATTAGTTTGAATGAGCATATCCATCACATCTCATCTCAGAGATAAGTTGTCACCATTCCAACAAGTTTGTTTCAGTCTGCATTTTTACAATTTTGGCATATTTTATTTATTAATAGAAGTCAAGTTTTATTGTATCTCTGTGTATTTATTTTCTATACATTTGTATTCCATTTCATTCCATTTTTAAATATGGATCAGTGGTATCAGAGCGATCTACTCTTTATTTGTTTCTTTGGGCATGTCCCCAAGGAGGTCATGGTACAAGGAGTTGGAACTCAAAGTGGTTGAGCACTTGCAAGACCATCCCCACTGATCACGACGACCTCCCATGGTGGAATAAAAGAGACGATTTTTATAGGAATATTTTCCTCACCATATGAAAACTTGCTCAAAGGGCCTTTTTCTATTTCCCTATGATGACTTGAAGTCCCTTTTTGCAATTCCCAGAGCTAAAATTTGTATTTTTCCACATATACATGCCCTAACAGCTATACAATATTTGTATATGCAGGTTGCACCATTACATCCCCTGTACCTCAGGTTTTGTGCTCAAAATTAAAAAATGGTGTCGGGTTTCCATGTCACGTCACGAGATCCATGATCCCTGACCTTCAATATACTGGAAACATTCTGACTCAGCCCTTCAGTTCCACTTGAAAGCTATAAATGGGCCATATCCAAGGTGTGGAAAAGAGGAGAATAATTCAACTTTGAGAGAAAAGTTACTCTGGAGAAATTATTCACTTCATATTGAGTCTGCATCCCTTTGTCCTTTTAAGTCTGAACACATTATTCAGCCCCCAATATCTTCCCTATTTGATGGAGAACCTCACTGTCTCTCTTATATGATATTTCCTTTGGTGGAGGATTGAAGTGGTGGAGGCCCAGCTAGAAGGGACTCAGTTTATCAGTTACGAATGTGCTGACACAGAAGTTTGTCATTCATACACTTCTATTGATTACATTTTAATAGAAATAATCTTTTCTCATCCAATTAATGTCTTGAAGATATTTGAATTGTTATTCCATGGGCGTATTTGTTATGAATATTTATGGATTATGTTATTGAATGTGCTAACTTTATATATTATCACCATATGCTTTTGTATCTTAGTTGTTGAGGACAAGTTGCAGGTGTATTTCTTTGAGTAATTTGCTCAACAATGGATTTCATCGAACGTATGGGCGAGGTAGGCTCCTTATCTTGTCTTGTTAGCATATTTATTTATATAGAATACCTGAGATTAGAGTTTATTTATGCAATCGATTCCATTTGTTGTGGTTTACCCCATGCCATAGAGTGATTTTCCTCGTAACACAATTGGCGAGCATACTAGGGAGAGAATCATATTTTCGGGGTTTGGACTGGTTTTCTCCTTTGGTTGCTCTCGTTTATATTGAGTTTCTTGTCTTCTTATTTCTTGACAACATCTGTTCATTTTGAATATGAATTTCTTTGCCTTATCCTTAACCTGGCAGTGTTTCAATACATATACGCAGTTTTTTGCCTGATAGGTGTGTACATACACAAGATGTCATTCTGTAGGAAGAGTATATACATGGTTTTCTTCTAAATAGTCGTGTACATCATCCTTGTTTGATTGGTTTCTTATTTTGATGTTTGTTGGGTAGGTTTTGATGGTTGTTGATTCTTCTTAGGTCTATGTTATGACTGTTAAGTGCCTGCAAAGTGATAGGGAACGTTTCTTTGGTTGAATTTTCAGGCAGTGTTTCTTTATCATCATCATTTTCATTGATTTCCCTTGCATCTTGGGCTGAGGGTTTGGTTCTTGATATTATACTTGGTTTGTGTTTGTTTACATACAATAGGGTATTTGTATCAATTTGTTGTTTAGTCCTTGCATTTTCATTCTTTTATATTGAAAATAAAAAATATATACATTTTTCATTGATGGAATTTGATCTTTTGGGTTCTTGTCATTGATCTTAGTACATGTATGGAAAGATTGCATCTTATTTGGAATTCCAAAATTAAATTGGAAGTTACATGTTTGAAAAGCTTATCATTTATTGGGAATTGAAGTTACGGCTTTGCATTTTATTCATATTCATTTATTTTATTTGTTGATTCATAACATCATCAGTTTCACGACCATGCCTTTTTGAGTAAAAAAGGCCACTAAAAGTAATGCTGATAAATTTAAAATTGATTAAAAATTATTTTATTTTTTAGGGTGCACAAACTAGTATAGGATTTAGAGCCTTGGAATAGGATTTTGTGAGTAAACTTCTACAAGTCTATTAAATTCAACATATGTGTATGAATAAGGGAGTGGTGAAATCCATTGTATAATTTGTGACGTTAGGAGGCTCCACTTACACCATAGTTAAGAACGAGGTCGCGTGAAGTTGGTTAAGGGGATATCCCCCCAATACCTTCTTAGTGACAGAGATATTTCTAGGGATATATTCGTATATGGGGGTCTTTCTAGTACCTTTACCTTTATGAGAGGTGGTGCTTTCGATATTTCAGTATTTTCTACCCTGCCCATACGGTAGAATTGACTTATGATTGTTCACTTGCGCATTGGTTATATCATGGTGGCTTAGTTTATTGACATAGGTAGCCACATAGGTTGCTTGCATGGGTTATTCTACAAGTACCATGGGTAAGATAAGGGTCAGACAACACACAACCTTTATGGAGGATTACCTCTCTAGGAGGATCTAACCAACTAGTTGTTAATCCCACGAGGGCCCTTATAACTAATTTTGATACCTACGATCTTTTGAAGGGAGTCTCAGACCCCTCTTGGGTGAGACATACCTACTCTAGTGAGGGAGACAACTTTTCAGCCACTATGTCATGTTTGTGTGAATTGGCCTTTTTTATTTACTTTAGTCTTCTCTCTGAGTATTAGTTGGATTTAGGATTTTGTATTGCATCATGATTTTTCATTTATATTGTTATTGGAGCCCTCGTGACTCCCTCAGTTAGCCTTACATAGCCCATGGTCTTTTCTCATTCCATGGGGATGAATCATTTTATAGTTTCGAGTGGTACATTGAATCATGATACTCATTCAATACCTTGGGCCTCTAATATTTTTTCTCATGGTATGCCATACATGTCTTTTCACTTTCCATCCTTTGTCTCGTCGACTTATCTAAATCCTAGTTTTGGGTCTGGGGGCATGATGCCTCCTTATTCCCCCTTTTCGTTTGGTGGGAGTCATATCCCTCAACCAACTCTTATGGTAGGAGGTTGGAATATTCCTTCCTATATATCCAATCTTAGCTTCACTTATCTAGGAGCAAGTGCTCAAATGGGTGGTCATTCTACTTATAAAATCTCATCCATCTATCCTTCTTCCACTATGTCGATTCCTACGAACAGTTTCCCCATGGAGGATATCCATATTTACTCTATTGTTTCATCTGGGGGTAATCAGTTTTATAGTATGGGAAACCCCCTTCATGAAGTTCCTTCATCTAGGGGAAACATATATCCTCACCTAAGTAACCCTTGTCATGTCGTTTTCTCTTCACAAGCAGATTCCTCGATGGCGATGCCCTTACAACCCTTTATGAATCGGTTTGGAGGAGGATAATTTCCTCTCAGATAAGACCATGGTGTATACTAGAACCCTTCCTGGCCTACAATTTCTCAAAACCATTATTTCCTGGAACCTCAGTATCAAATGCCACAACCAACCGCCACCACCAGTCCAGTCACTACAAGTCATATTGTCATTATGTCACCAACCTATGCTAGTCATATTGGATATTTTCTAATAACCTCTACAATTCATGCTAGGAGCATGTCACCAACCACTGTAAGTCATGATGGGGAATTCATATGATTGAGAATCCTAGTCGTGTAATATGTAAGCCCAAGTTCCTTTGTAGGCTATGCAAAGGAGATCACCTTAATCGTTTGTGCTCTACTATTGTTGTAGTACAAGAAGCATGGTCCTTTCCTAGGAACCCTTCGGGTTCTGATTCCTCTTTGGTTTCCCAACCTTCTTTTTTCGATACAACGATCATATCGATGCAATATTTGGCTGACACCACTACCATTTTTGGGGGTTATGCGTCTCTTGACCTTGTTGTCTTGCATCCTGTTCAACCAGTGGTCGTGTCGATGAAATTATTGGCCGAAACCACTCTTATTTTTGGGGGTGATGCATATCTTGAGCTTGTTGTCTTGCATCCTATTCAAACAACGGTTAAAGAATTGGTGATGCAGATGAAATCTTCAGTTGATCCCACT
Organism: Picea engelmannii; assembly: GCA_009831015.1. Taxonomy (NCBI): domain Eukaryota; kingdom Viridiplantae; phylum Streptophyta; class Pinopsida; order Pinales; family Pinaceae; genus Picea; species Picea engelmannii. The sequence goes on from ML777500.1 coordinate 552,913, forward strand.
CTTCTCATGGAGAGTGACAAGCCTAAGTAAGTGGAATTGTCGATGCAATCTTCGGTCAATCCCACTCTTATTTTGGAGGGTGATGTATCCTTAGACCAACTCCTTAGCATTTATAGTCTTGTACCTTCTGAACAAGGGAGCATTCTACTCTCTCTGAGAACGCTCCCTCTAAGTCCTAGGGTGGTTTCCTTTGATTGAAATGATCTTGTAGAGTCTCGACTTCCTTATTTTACACCCTTCTAGATAAGGGGAATTATTCGATATAATGTAGACAAGGTAACCTCTGCAAGTATTTTATCCTCCTCTACTTGGAAATATTTGGGTTTTCCAAAGCTTGTGTCAGTTATCTGTGAGTGGTTGACTTTCGATAGAAGTCCTTCACGAGAGCCTTGGCCTCCCACATTATATGCTACTTTTTGGCATAGGGGAAAACCCAGGGTTCAACGCTACAACAATGCACCAAAAAAACCCTAACTACTGGCCCTTTCGGAAACACTTTCGAAGCAAATGAAGTCTCACTCGATGTAGAGGCAGGGGTGGTTGCAGGAATCCAGTGTATACAACCTTAGATGGGACACAGATTTGTGATATTAACACCTTAACAGAGCACTTAGCAATTATGATTCATCAATATTCAGTCTTAGTTTATAGCACAGCTAAACCCTAACAACATATCAACACAGTATTCACACAGATCCAATAGATTCAAGCACCAAGCATACCAATAGAGATCATATCTAGAATTCATTCACATTATTCATCATTAAGCTATCATATCATATTCATCTATCATCTAACATCACACTACGCATTGAATCACATAAACAAAAGAACAACAAAAAACACAAAGCATTCACAACACAGGATATACGTGGTTCACCCCCACCCTGGAGCTACGTCCACCAAATATTTGTCTTCTTTATTATCTTTGTTCAATGCACAGAGCCACAAGACCCACTCAGCATAGGACAGGAGATCTACATGCACCTCTCCAGATCCTCCTTCCCTGAGTTAGGTCACAAAACAAATCCTTCTTACATAGTCGGCACACTAGCTTATTACAATCACTTTCACTTAGCTCTACAAGTATTAACACATAGTATGCACAAAGCCTCTAGCTCTACACTAAGCCATAAACATTCAGTATTCACTTCACCCCTTCTTAAATCGCCTAGACTTTTATTTATACATTACAAAATAGGCCTAAGCATGGGTAATCCCATGGGACGACATCCCCATACCCATTACATAAGCCCAAACCCAAAAAGGCCCTAAAAATGGGCCAAGATCCTACGATCTTCACTTCATCTTGTGCTCTACCTTTGATATCCTGTTGAGGTCCCAAAAATAGGTCAAACATGACCAAGGATCCTCAAAACTTGGTCAAGGGCCAATAGGCCCCCAACACTCACCTGTGACTCGTCCCAAGTCACTCTGATCTGGGTAATTCTACCTAAAAAGCATCAATCTTGGCTTGAGATTCTTCGACCTCTTATTGTGCCATGGCCTCCTGCTCAACGAACTCTTGGATACTAGCTTTGTTGACAGGTCCCTCAAAGCGTTGTTCAACTGCAGTGACAACTTGCTCCAGTTCTTCTCCTTGGCCTTCGATCTCTGAGAATAGTTAGAAAGCCTCACCCTGTATAGGTTGGATCCTCTAAGTCACTTCCATGACTCTGCTTTGAATGGTGTGGACCTGCTGTTGACTAGGGCGCTTCTCTTGGGATCACTTCATCCTTTCAAAAGCTAACAGGGTCTTCAACTGTGCCTGTATTTTTTCTTCTTGCTTCTTATCCTCTTGGAGTTGTGACTCCAGTGCCTTCAATTCTGGATTCTCAGTGAGTCACTCATAAGTCTAGGAACTTCAATCACTTAGTTTTTTACATCCCATAGCAAGGGCCTTTATTCTCTCAAATGTGCTTCGAGCAGTTGCATCTCTTTGATCCCTCACATCCTATTGGGGTGTTGGGCAGTGTGCGGAGCTCTAAGTCTTCTATTATTTGCTTTAGTTGTTGGATAGCTTCTATGATCTTCTCTATTTTATGATCGAATTGATCTTCTGGCTTTGTCTCTAATCCTGTCACAGAGCGAAGTGCTCTATTGACTACTTCTTTCACTTCGATTTGTTCTACGAGCAACTGTTCTTTTTCTTGTTGAATATGTGATTTCTCCTCTTCAAACTTTGTTTGGAGAAAAACCTTCTCCTGTTACGCAACTCAGCGTTGTTATATGACTACTTCTTACACTTGCATCAAGGCCTGGGTGGCTTCTTCTATTTATTCCTGTGTGCGATGAAGGCAAGCTTCAATCGCATCAGTTAGTCGACAGAGTTGGGCTGGCTCATCTACCAACTCTGGTTCTTTCGACGGCAGGGGCACAGTGGAAACTGCATTACTAGACTAAAGAGCCTGTTGTACCCCTTGGAGCTCAACCTCGATTATGTCGTAAATCTCCTTCTGCTTGGCTTCTTTTTTCTAAAATATTTCCTACGAGGCGTAGTTTACAGCTACGATGATGAAGTCAAATTTATTGATAGTGAGCACATTCTGCATATTGATCAAGGTAGCTATGGATTTCTTTTGGGAAGAGGGTTTCAGGGGAGAAACATTGTTCTTCTTCAATGGATCAACCTCATCTGTAGGCAGTGTTACTTCACCTTTATTCTTCTCATATTCTTTGCCATTTATCTCTTCTACTTTGTCATCACCCCCTCGGGCAGGTGATACTAAAGAAAAAAAAAATTATGAGTTGCTTAAGTCTTGGACTTCTATGGTCTTCTTCCTTCTGTTGGTTTCGGGTGTGTCATGTTCTTTGTGAGTGGCCTCCAAGCTGTCAATTTCAGGGTTAGACATCTCTCCAGTATTAGTGAGGATAAGGAGGTATGCTAACCAGTCCTTAGTTATCTCCTCGAGGTCCTCTTCTGTGAGCTTGTAGTACGACTAAAGATCCTCCTTATGCTCGTCTACTCGTACAGTGATATAGATGAAGTGTCAATCTATGTGGAATTTCACGAGGGGTCAGGACCACTATAGGGTGTTTAGCGTCATGAGAGGTTCAACTTCGATATCCCTCTTCAGTTGGAGATAATATATGTGAAATATTGCATTCAACTGCCACTATTTTCCCATATCGCTTGAGTACCAGAGCATGGTGAACTTCATAGAAAGAGGCTTGAATGGCTCAATGTCCGATAATTTCACACCTTTCGGCATCTCCCACGCAATAAACACAATGAGGATTAGGAGCCAGCTAAAGTGGAACTCGTAGCCCTTTGGTTCTTCATGGTAGTCTAATTCCAGTTGATTAAATAGGTACTTCACCTAGTTCATATGTAGGCCTTCCACGCATTTCCCTGCAAGGTCAATGACAAACCCTGTGACCTATGTGGGTCTGTTCTTTTGTACTATCTTTCCTGCTATTAATTGGCATGATAGGCACACTATGCCATTCTGGATGGAAGCTACCTTGTAGCCTCACATCCCCTTCTCAACATCGTCGTAGGTATCCTTGATCTTCTTTGCTAATGCATGATCTGTGGCTTTCCCTAGATAGAAGTCCTATGGGTCGGTTCCTTGCATATTTAATCTGGTGATCCTATGGATCAACGTCGAATCGACTGGGATACGTTGGTCTAGCCATAAGTAGCCACCATGGTAACCTGAGAGAAGGAGCTTAACATAGGTGTTAACTTCCTGGTGCCTTCCAAAGTGTGGGATTTTCATTACATTCAACAAGGTGCACTGCGCGAGGTTCATCGTCCACGACTGGGAGATTATTTTTTAGTTCTTCCCCTTCATCCTATTCAAGTATTTATATGGGGTGAGCATATTATGGTTCTTGTAGTCTCCTAGGTTGAAGTTGTTGAACTTCAACTTTGTGATATTGTCCTGTTGCGTTCTAACTGCACGTATCCCCTTCAGGAGGTATGTAGTAACAATGGTGTAATCAAAATCTCTTGGCACACTATCAAGACTCACCATGCCATCCAAAGGCGGGATGTAGTCGGGTAAGATGGTCGGGATTAGCTTCGCATTTTCTAGGTCATCTCTGTGCTTGGTTCACTTTTATGTGATGACTCGAGATGGTATGGATCCATGAGCGGTTGATGGAGATGATTTTACTCCTCTTGTCGATGATGCTTGTACACCCACAGACATAGACATTACTCTTTCATTCATGAGGTCAATGAGTATTGCCTTCACAGAATCTCCGACTAAACTAAGTTCTTCAGACATACACGCTCATGGTTGAATATCTCGGGTTTGAAGAGTAACTTCTCAATGCAACGGGATGGTTGGTGATATCTCAATGATCATTGTGTGAAATCAATTGATATGCGGGCTAAAATAATCACGGTTGGAAAAAGTGTTCTCAGTGCAAGGCTCGACGGAATAAGTATATAACTAGGAAATGGATATCTCCAATGGGCGCGAAGCCTTCATTAATTCAGTTATGTCCATTACGGTGCGGTCCCAATGATCTAATGTTGAGATTTCTAACCAAAAACATCATTCTACCCATTCGGGGCGTCAATCTAATAGTTATACTATTTCCAACGGCTATATTTATTTGCCATGGCGAAGTGCCATGTGGCGATGTTCTGCTATCCCGACGAAGTTCCAATTTTGCAAATTTTCCTTCTGTGAAGTTCCCTATGGAACCTTCTGTAACTTTTCGATCTTTGATCTCTTCTTACTTAGTTTTCTAGCCTTCTTTCCAGTGAGGTTTGTCTCGATATTCCTCTTTCCGTTCTGATTCTTATCTCCTCTTTTCATAGTAACTTTGCGTTGTTGAGATTCTTTCCTAGGATTCAAGAGAAATACTTCTTCTCTATTTGGGGTAGGTTCTTCAATCTTCTGTGATTCTTCTTGTATTCTTTCATCTTCGAAATCCAAGTTTCTGGTTCTAAATAGCTTTGATCTATTCCCCTGTTCTTCAATCAAGTGTGTGATTCTCCTAGTCATGAAATCTTTTAATTTTTGCTTCTTCTTCTCTAAGACTTCTTCTTCTTTTCTTCTAGCTTGATCCTTTTCAATCCAAGTTTTTCCTAGTAATATAGAAAATGGGGCGTTGTTCTCAATAAATTTAACAACCTCAAACTCTTCCTCTGTCAAATTTCCATGAGCACTCATAGATATCTGGGCAAGTATTCCATGTAGGTCTATCATCATTCCTCTAAATAATCTTATTTCCCCCAATGGAGGAATCATAGCAGGATTTCCTAAAGTTTCCCAAGTTCTTTCTGTCATAATATTCACCTGTGTTTCTTCATCCAGAACACAGTCAATGTCGAAGTCTCCTATTCTTGTTTCTATATACTCTTTTTATTTGAAGATCTCTGATAAGTTGATTTTTCGGTGGTCATTCAAGGTTTATTTCATTTGTAGCAATACAGTTTCTGATTATTTCTAGGGTTCTGCCATGGTCTTAGTGTCTTGACCTTTCTCATGGTCTTATTGTCTCATATTCATTCTTTCAATTTTAGCAATCATTCTAGGGAAATCCAAAACTTCATGATCCATATCTTTACAACAAAGACAACTGGATCTTCTACCAGGGCATTCCTTAGCAAAATGTCTCGGTCTTCTACAATTGTAACAAAGAGTTAATCCTCTCTTTCTCTTAAATGATCCCCATCCTTTCCTGTACTGCGCACTAGGATCATGGTAGCTAACTTGCAAAAAAATCTTTCTAGGATCTTTCAACCATTTGTTAGTCCAAACTTTCTTTCTATGCATAGGAATAACATATCTTTCACTATTCTTATCAGATCTACTCATATCAAATATTCTTTCTTCTAGTTTTTCCGTAGTTTTCAGGATAGGACTAAATTTATCAAACATACCTAGATCCATATTCTTGAAACAAAAAATTCTACTAATCTTACTTTTATCAGAGCACAAAGCTTCCAGATCTAAAAAATTTCACTATTCTTACCTCTTTCAGAGCGCAAGGATTCAAGATATTACCTCTTTTATTTAGATCAGACTTCTCTTCTTAGCACAGAGTTTCACAATCCAAGTAGAGTATTGCGCATCATAGCAACAAATCTATGCACAAAGCTTTCATAGTTTTGGGTCAGATCTTCTCACAGAGCTTCTTCTTCCTTAGTTCCCAGCAATCACAGTTTCAGTTCATATCTTTGCATAGAGCTTCTTCTTCCTCAGTTCCCAGCAATCACAGTTTTAGATCCTGACATCGGAACCATTTGTTGGCACAGGGGTAGACCCAGGGTTCAATGCTACAACATTGCACCAACAAAACCCTAACTACCGACCCTTTCAAAAACACCTGCGAAGAAGATGAAGTCTCACCCGAGGTAGAGGAAGGGTGGTTGTAGGACTCCACTCCAGCATCTGCAACCTTAGTTGGGACACAGATTTGTGATTGTAACACCTTAACAGAGAACTTATCAATTATGATTCATCAATATTCAGTCTTAGTTTATAACGCAACTAAACCCTAACAATATATCAACACAGTATTCACACAGATCCAATAAATTCAAGCACTAAGCATACCAATAGAGATCAGATCTAGCATTCATTCACATTATTCAGCACTAAGCTATCATATCATATTCATCTATAATCTAACATCGCACTACACATTGAATCACATAAACAAAAGAAAAACCAAAAACACAAAGAATTCACAACACAGGATATACGTGGTTCACCCCCACCCTGGGCTACATCCACCAACTCTTTGTCCTCATTATTATCTTCGTTCAATGCACAGAGACACAATACCCACTCCACATAGGATAGGCAATCTACGTGCACCTTGCTAGATTCTCCTTCCCTGAGTTAGGTCACAACACAAAGCCTTCTTACACAGTCTACACACCAGCTTCTTACAATCACTTGCACTTAGCTCTGCAAGTCTTAACACATAGTATGCACAAAGCCTATAGCAAGTAAGTATAGTACCTTTTGGGATATGGAGTCAACCCCATGAAAACAATATAAATCAATGACTGGTAAGCGAATCTTTGAGAGGATAAAGGCTAAATAGGTAATGGTATTTTAGTTTCAATATCATTTTGTATGGATAAAGAAAGGAGAAACATAAAGAAAATCAGAGAACCATTAGAGATGAATTCTGACCTAACTTATAAGAAAACACAGAGTTTAAATGGTTGAGTCTAAATCACCAAAAGATGAATTTTAAACCCTTTAAATATTTCCAATTTAAACAAATGAAACATACATGGATTTGCAAGAAACAAGAAGTACATACAAAGATAGGATCATAATACATCAAACCACTACCACTAGAATATTTTCATCAAAAGCTATGAGATCTCTACATTTATATTTCCATTAGTTTCAAAAAAATACATTTAAGAGTGCCCCGCCTACACTACATTTTTAACCCGACTTACATAAAAAAAGGTCCAATATATAGAAAACTAGCGCCCTACTGGGATGCTATGTTCGAACTACTTCCCCATAGAATCATGGATTCAATTACTCTCCCCCTAGAAAACCTTTTTCAACAAAATTTACTAAAAATAGAACCCGTCTGCGCCCAATCATACCATAAGCGATATATTTTCTTCAATAATTTGGTCATGAGTAAGATTCAACCACCTGGTTGTGATAAATCAACATTTTCTTCCAAGGGGTGCCTGAGTAATCATGTGTACTGCTAGAAAATCTGCCACCTTTGTATAGTGGACTCTAGTTGTTGTTGTGTGATCATTGGCTATAGCATGCGCATAGTGATTTTGTGCAACGTATATCCATTCGTGGTCACTCGTGCAACTCTAGGTAGCATCAACGGTTTGGGACCATGCATCTCCTTCAAAACTTGCATGTGTTTCATAATACCCGACCTTCTCATTAGGTAATCTTACAGCGTTTGTGCAGAAAATATTCACTGCGCAAGTGATGCATCTGACTTCTTGTTAGTGTAAGAAAACATGATATGTACAAAGAAAGATTCCATGCCATGACCCAAAAAGGAAAAAATGGGGATCTCTTACTCATGCCTCTAACGTCGCTTGCAACCTTAAATCTATGATTGATTTTCTTAAATACCAATTATGTTTTTTCAAACTCTTCATTTGTCTCAACAAAACTACGTTTATTTTCAATTTTGATTGAGCGCTGGAGAGAGTTGCACATGCATTATCAATAGATGGTCTACACTCTTTGAAATGTTCTGTGAGTTTTTCCTCTAACATCCTATGTTCCTCCCTAAAATCAATGATTACATCTTGGGCCTCTCTGAGTTGTTTTTTAAGATAATTTAAATTCCTTTCTCTCACTGTGGGCAAGGTAGGGGGTAACTGATCTTCTCGACTCTGCAATGCTGGTGTTTCAATAATCGTTTCCACTAGTTATCTTCTCAACTCTTTGTTTTCTTGATAAAGTTTGGAAATAACATGTTTCACTTGCTTTAGTTGTTGCTTCATTTCCCGACCATTCTCATTCTCCTCAACTAACTCGTCTTGTATTTCATCAATTCCCTCGTTTTCACCTTCAACAAGATATAGCTTAATGATGTGCATGGGAAATCTCTTGGTAGAGGACTTGGTGCGTAGTTTAATAAGATCTTGGATCTCCTCATGTTCATCAGTCACTCTTGACCTTCTTTTTTTCTGATATGTTGGTTGACTAAATGACAGGTCTTATATTTCTCTCCCTTTTCTTTTTCTAGTAACATCTTCCTTTCTTGCCTCTGAAATATGAAGCGTTGATTCCTCTATAGATAGAGGAATGTATCCTTTGGGGTCTCTGAGGATATTATCTGAAATCAAAAAATAATCCCAGTCCTTGTTCAAATGTCTCAATTCTTCAACCACTAACATCTTAATTAATGAAAAATGGAATAAATTGTTCCTCGATTGATCAGCCTTGGCCTGGACGTTGTCAGTCATCTTTTTCAGGCTCTGACACAAAAAGAAAGGTAACTTTAAGGTATTTTTCCCTATGAAGTGCATCAGTAACCTGATGTGATATGGATACGCCATGTCAAACCTTCCTTCATAGGTGAAATATCTTCTGATTATCTTCATAATTTTCTTGAAAATCTCCAGGAGATACTAGCTTGGAATGTCGTCTCCAATTTTTTGATTTTGACATTCAGGCTTGATGAAGTTTATATAACATTAAATTTCTAAAGTCGTGCCTTTAAACCAATTTTCTCCACGTGGAGGGATATCTGTCGCGGCTGAAAAAGTTTCCTCCATCACTCGGAAAGTGATTCTCAAAATTCTCGCACTGACCCTAGTAAAATTGAGGGTGAATTGCTTAGCCAGATTCACATTATATTCTTTGATCCTTTCACAGAAACACATACACCCAGCTTGTTCAAAAGACACCCTGATTTTCATGTCTTCATTTATTAACTCCACATCCTGAGGTGCAAACCTCACGACTCTGCCACTTCTCGCCTTCTTTCTTATGCTTTGGGAAACTGCCATGATCTTGGTATATATTTATCTCACGTGCGTGGTAATGAATTGTGATACCCTCTCTACGCGGAAAATAAGAATGATGAACTTTGTAGAGACTACAAGAGAATGAAGTAACATAAATGTTTCCACGCCAAACAAAATCAGCCATAGAAATTCTTGGCATAGCAATAAAGCACGATGAAAATATTCAACGTAATGGGGAAACTTGGCACGGTAGAAAACCACAATGGGAGACTTGACACGGTAGGGAATTGTGATGGAAAATTCCAACGCAGTAGAAAACATCAACACGATAGTAAATCACGACAAAAAAAATTGGTGCACTAGGGAAACTAGGAACGGTAGCAAATAGCACTGGGAGATTTGGCTTGAGCCAAAAAATTTCATCGCAGTGGGAAAACTTGGCATGATAGTAGGGAATTTAGAAGGAAGAAGGATGACCATGAGAAGAAAAAATTCGTCCAAAAATCTAGTTTGCAATGAACTCCAAAAGACTTTAAGAAATGGTTGAAAACAATGGAGGAGAAGCAGCAATATCAACACAACAGGCTTACATAACAACTAGCAGCAAATAAATTTTATGCAGCGAAGGGCTCCAGAGCTTGTTGAAAAAACTACAGATGAAGCACAAAATCTGAAATTGAAGGAGAGGCATGAAGGCTGACCAATATTTATGCTTGAACGGATATGAAAAGAAATCATGGAAAGGGACAATAAATCCATGGCAACGAGATGTTAGAAATCAGGTTGAAGATTTCTGCAGCAAACTCATTCAACCAGTACACTTTTGAAGTGTGCAAAGTACAAATGATAGGAGTTCCATGATTGTTTACTTTTCCGACTTCATGATTAGGGAATTATGCTCATAATATATTTCGATGTGACCCTTATCCTAACCACTTGACTCAATTTTGGTACATAGTTTCCACCTTTTTGACATGGCTAGAAACCTAGGGAAATGGACCCTTACAATTTAAATGTGGCGAACCTTACACCCCTTTAACCAACTTATGGCCAAACCCGTTACTCGAAGATTTTGAACCACTCTTTATTTCATAACTAACATTATAAACTTTGACACACTGACTATGACTCATCTAGGACTAACTCTAACTGCAAAAAACATGGTGCTAACAACTGGCTCCAATGGGGATGATATCCTCCCAGTGAGGTAGACAAGAACAACATACCAAGTTCCTGACCATTTGGCTTTATTTGACTCAAAGACTCTAAAATGACAAAACAAACTCGTTTCCAGACCCTCTTGACATAGCTATGACTAAATTCAGCGTAAACTTAGGGCCTTCACTTCGGACTTCAATTTTTTGTTGATCACTAGTTCAGAATGCTTTATCTGGAAAAAAAAATGTTATTTACAATGACATGAAGCAACTGAATTTTTTTTCTAAACAAGGTAATGTTTGAGAAACCTGCCATTGACAAGTCCCCCACCAATAAGATCTCCATTAATTTCTTGCAGCAAATAGGCATTGTTCCCATGGTATGCAACAATCTTGAATGGCCCCATCTAAAGATGATTGAACTTCACATGCCTCCCTCTGTCTTCATTTCTTGCATTCCACTTTAGTACCAAATCATTCACCTTGAAATCATCTTCTTTCATGTGTCTGTCAAAAATTATTTTCATTTTATCTTGGTGCAGTTGTGATTTATTGAATACTTGTTCTCTCATTTGTTGCACATGGACCAATTTGTTTATTCTCCTTGGAGCATCGTTTGGTTCAACTTCTTGTTCTTGAAGAAGTCTCCTCATTGAAAATCCTAATGAGGTAGGAAAAACTACCTCTGTGCCATATAAAATATGAAAAGGTGATGTGGAGATAGACCTTTTAGTGGTGATTCTGTCATCCCATAATGCATAGATGATATTTTTGTGCCAAGCTTTCTTGTTTTCGTGCAGAATCTTCTTAATAATCTTGGTCAAGATTTTGTTAGATGATTCAACCAACCCATTACCCCATGGATAATAAGTCATGGAATGGCCCAGAGTTATGTTATAGTCACTGCAGAATTTCTCCATTTTCTTAGATTTGAATGTCGTTGCATTGTCAGTAATGATCTTGACTGGACAACCAAATCTAAACAAGATATTACTCTCCAAAAATTGAATTATGGGAGTATTAGTAGCTTACCTTGTGGGGACTGCTTTGATCCATTTGGAGAAGTAGTCTATGGCTGTCAGTATCCACCTATGATGAACTGAGGATGGTGGATGAATTTATCCTATAAAATAAAGGCCCCATTGCATAAATGGTTCTTCAACAGAGATAGGATTTAAAGGTAAGGGATGCAACTTTCTTTTCCCATCAAAGATCTTGCATTCATGGCAGCTGGAAAATAAAATATTTAGTAAACTAAAATAATGAAATATTTTGACTAGGTATTTTAGCACGGAGTGATCAGTAAACATTTTAAAGTGTCCTCCCAACAAGTAGTGGTGGAATTTATGTAATGAATACACCATGGATAATCCTTCTCTTTCTGTAGTAGTGTAATTGATTTCAACCATGGATAGATTCCTGCTGGAAAATGCTAATGGATGATCAATGTCCCCTTCTCCAGGTTGTGCCAGTACTGCTCCTAATGCAATAGAATATGCATCAACATGCACATGAAATTCCTTACTCCAATCTGGAAAGACCAGAATAGGCGTTGTAACCATATTCTGTTTCAGTGTGTCGAATCTCTGCTGGCATTCATCTGTCCACTCATATTGGAAGTCCTTCTTCAATAGCTTCTCCATTGGTGCTGTAATATGAGCATATCCTTTGATAAATTTCCTGTAATATCCAGTATGGCCTAGCACAATGCACAGTTGTTTGACTGAGGTAGGAAGTGGAAAATCAAATATAATTGCAATTTTGGATGGGTCAACCAACAATCCTTGCTTGCATACAATATGACCTAATAATACTCCAAATGGTGAGAAGAAGATGCACTTCTTCAGATTCAAATAAATTTGGCATTGCCTGCATTTATCCAACATTAACCTTAGACATTCAACATGATTTTTCAGCAAACTAAAAACAGTCTACTCATCAAAGTATGCTTCTAAAAATTTATGCAAAAATTCTTTGAACGCTTCGACCAGCCCCCTGGAAAAGATGGCTGGTGCATTCCTCAATCCAAATGGCATTACTTTATATTGGTAGGATCCCCACTCTATGGAAAATGTAGTCTTATGATGGTCCTCCTTGGCAATGCGGATATGGTGGTATCCTGAAAAGTCGTCTGTAAAAGAATATACTTCTTGGCCTCCCACATTATCCAATACTTCGTCTGTGAATGGTGTAGGGAAGGGGTCATGTAGACATGCATCATTCAAATTCCTGAGGTCCACATAGATCCTGATTTCTCCTATCTTCTTGTCTTGTACCACCATAGGGCAGATCCACTCCAACTCTTCGATAGGTTCAATAATCCCTGCTTCCAACATCCGGTCAAGCTCAATCATCACTTTTTCCTTATATTTCATATTCAATCTGTAGGGGCTTTGCTTGACTGGATTCACATATAGTTTCAAAGGTATCCTCATTTCTCCCATAGGTCCTTTGATACCCTTCATATCAGTGAACTTGGTCAGAAACAAGTTCTGATACTCGTGCAATAATTCTATAATTTTTTCAATAGTAGCAGCATCCCAGTAATCTCTAACATTAGCAAGATTCAGTGTCTCCTCTGTCCCAATATTAATTTTCTTTATCTTGATCGGTTGTCCAATGAATGGCATTTCAACTCCTGGTCCTTCCACATTCCTATGGCCTTTTGTCTTAGCAATGTTTACCTTCCTCGGATCATCATCTTCGTCGGAATTAATGTTGTAACATTCTTGCAATTTCTGGAATGGAGCAGTCCATTCATCCTCTTCTTGCTCCAAAGGGAGGCCATATGCCTCCTTAAAAGCGTTATGTCTCACAATTTGTAATGCTTGGTCTACAGAAGGAAATTCGTTGTCAAACAAAAAGGTGGTTACAAAATTCTAGATAATACCTTCCCAATCTAAAGTGACAAGGCACAGCTCCGCTTGAAGGTACCAATTGATAGGGATCGTGTCCAGCGTGTTAATGAATCTATGTACCCATTGTTCTCAAGGAATGTCACTTCGAGCCTCTTCACAGCTTCGTATATGGTCCTTTGGGCAACTTCGACCTGTGTACCTCACTTTGCAGCTTCCTACTTGTGCTGAGAACTACGTTGTCATCAAAGTTCGACATTGTGTCCAGTCTATGATGTTTTCTTTGTTCATCCCCCACTATCTTGCTGGTGTAGCTTTCAGGGCCTCATCCATAGCCAACAAACTCTGTTGTGCTGGTACAATTGTTTCAAATTCCATCAATAAGGGTTCTAAAGGATTCAGAGCATCAAAGGTAGGTAAGTTACTTGTTGTTGTACCAATCCAACGAACTTCACTGGTGAGTCGAGCACATCGCCTTGTGAATACTTCATACATCTATATTTTCCATCTCTCCAGTGCTTCTTAAGAATCTGATGAACACATGCTATCACTTCACCAACTTATATTCCCATCAGCAGTAGGGTTAATGTAATCCTATTGTCTAGCTATTAATTTGTAGATGTTTCCCAGTTTGTATGCATGGTCTTCTTCTCTGACAGGCTTTGTGTATCTAGGTCCCTCATCTAGATCTAAAGGTGCAATGACCCTAAGTCCATCTCTTTAAAATGTAATACACCTCTTATTTAGATCAACAATAGTAGAATTTTTGAAGGCCCAATCAATTCCTAATAATGCAAGGTAAGGGCAGTTGTCATCAATAATTTCAATTACTTCAAAATCTGCAAAGGTTCTAACTCCATCGATGTCCACAGGGACATTCTCTAATCATCCAAATGGGCTAACAAATTTCTTATTAGCCATGTGAAGCCTGATAGGGAGTATATCAGCTTGGGTTTTCCCATCAGTTCCCAGGTTTGCTTCGTCATGACATTGACCTCCGACCCTAAGTCGAGGACTACATAGTCTATATCATATTCTCCTATTTGAGCATTCAGGTGTAATTCTTTATTTGTCCTTCTCCTTTTCCCAATTTTGTGCACTTCCCTATTCAGTAAGGATTCTATCTTGCCTAGCTCATACTTCTTGATTAAATCTTGTAATTCTTGTACAACTCTTTTATCTTGAATCAACTTAACACAAGTGCACAAAAATTCCATGAGTTTTCTTACCTCTTTTTTTTTTTTGGTGATGCAGACTGATCAAACGCCTAAGGCATGCCATACTCTTTTATGTCTGTTTGCATTCTAGATGAGGACCCTTGATATCCTTTGAACTCTTTTCTTTCCTCCTCAAAGATTCATCCTTCTTTCTTTGCATCAAAAGCTTGAGTCTTCTCCTCATCTTTCCCGACTCCATGGTCATCTGCATTCTTTCCTTGTGCTTCCCTATCTTCTCCTATAGCCATGCCTCCTCAATTAATGAAAGCGAATCTAGGGTTGTTTCCGCAAGTTTCATCATATATCATTTCTACTTGTGGGTTTTGTTTGGGTCCTTGTCTTTCCTGAAGCTTATCCAGTAGCGTAGGGCATTCCTCTATGACATGCTCGAAGGAGTTACAATAACTGCAGGTTGCATAAGGATTTTGACAATACCTTGCTAAGTGTCTTAGCTGTGCACAGTTATAACAGATAATTTGTCCTCAAACTCAGCCCATACCTCCTCCTCATCATCATCCTCTGTAGCCACCACGAGGGGTGAAATTTCCTCTCCCTTGAGAGTTGTACAGTGCATTATTTCCTTCTTGGTGTACTTCGCCTTATATCTTGTATATGTTCCTCGACCTCTCATGCATGATATTGTAAGCTCTACAATCTTGATCATCATGCCCCACTGATTTATAGAATGTGCAGTAAAAGTTTGTGGGTGTCTGAACATACTTCTGCATGTAAGAGCACTCACCTGGGTGATGCCTATTTCTGCATACATCACACCAGGGTAGGTTAACTTGCTTCAAGGGGCTCAACGCTTCTGAGGCCAAATACTCATGAAACAAAGGATAATGTTATTTATCATGACCTTCAGATCTACATCTTACACACCAGATATATTCTCTTTTGTCCTTCCCCTTTTCCTTCTTCATGTCCTCAACCTATAGAGATAGAATAGTTAGCTGGCTCAAGATCTAGCTCATGCCTAAGCTAGATTCTCCCATAGGTGTTGATTCAAGCTTCATGGAAATATCCAAAGCTTCTACCTATGATGCAATCTTCTGTTGCATCAGAGGGAATCTGATGTGTGGTAATAATGCAGTGATGAACCATTCTTTGTTCTGTTCATCGGGGATCTGAAAAGTTAATCAACCTGTTAGGGTCTTGAATCTCTGGTCGAACTCCCAAACAGGTTATGCTACCTTTTGTTTGATCTCTTTTAGCTCTGTAATACATTGTGACTCCGACTTAGGTTTTTTAAACTCTTCAACCATCACATTCTTGATCTCATTCAATGGCTAAGGCTACGCCAGTCCTTGGACAAGTTTCATGTACCAACTCAGTGCGCGGTCCCTTAGCATAGTGTTGAACTAGGTTCTCTTGATGGCTTCGTCGGTGATGCTTTTAATATTCCATACAGCTTCACACAGAAACAAATGTTGATCTAGATCTTCAGATCCATCTCCTCTAAAGATAGGGAGCCTCATTTCATCTGCCATAGAGCTGACTAGACTTATTTTCGGATTAGATTCTAAGCTACCAGTAACAGTGCTCTGAGGACTTTGGTGGTTCTGACAATTTTGACTGCTCAATGGTATTGAAACAACAAGAGGGTTAATGTTGCTTACTTCAGTAACCTGTGCAGTTTCTGAGGTTTCTAGCTCTCTTTGGTGAAGTTCTTCAGCTTCCCCTTCTTCTGTTCTGGTGGCCTCTTAATGTTATTTGTCTGTTAGATCTACCTCTCTCCACTATAGAAACCCTCTTCTCCGTAGTTTTTCTAAAACAAGTTCTCAAGGTGAACTCCTCGGAATACTTTCCCACTGCACGTATGTCCATCTTCTGTGTCGTTTTCGCTGTCCGAGATATTGAACATTAGCCTTTTCAAGTCTAACCAATCTACTGTATCTTCAAGATGTTATTTTCATGCAACATCATCTTGATTCTCAGCATTAGAAAGTGAAAAATGTTTCCTCTAGATCCTTCGAAAAAGTATCTCTCAACTTGGCTATACGATTATGTTCTGTCAACAACAAACTCAGTGATATACCCTCCAATGGTATTATCGAACCAATGATATACAACCCTTGATACACCATTGTTGACTCTCTTAACCTTCTTAATCAACTCCAACATCCAGACCATAGGAGGTCTAGATATGATCTCAAATTTGGTATCGGCTAACCTAGCCAACCATTCAAACAACTCCTGGTGGATTCCCCCAAATAAGATCTTGTAAATGTCGATGAAAATGTATCTTTGTAGCCAATATTCAATACTCACTCTAGGGTTCTTGTTCTTTCCTTCGACGAATTCCCTCTCTTGATCCTCTATCCACTTATGAATCTCTATCTTCGATAGGAACCACCTTGACATTCCCTTACACGATTTCTAGTCCCGACAATGGAACCATGTGTTGGCACAGGGAAGACCCAGTGTTCACTCCAAGAGTGCACCAACAAGCCCTAACTACTGGCCCTTTTAGCAACACCTGCAGAACAAATGCAGTCTCACCCGAAGTAGATAAGAGGGGTTTTGCATGACAGAGATGTCTACAACTAGGGGAATATCAAGTGGAACTAATACAACAATAATGCAGCATTCATATATCTTTTACCAGCTAGATCTACTCTGTGCAACCATACATCTGATCTAACACTATAATGTAATTAACAGTATAACAATGACAAAGATCCAGGCAACAATCACACACACATAACACTAGATATACGTGGTTCACCCTCTCTCTAGGGCTACATCCACAAAAATGTGCTTATAATATATTAAGATAAAGCTTACTATTTTGATATGTGCTCTTAGTTAGTAGATCTTCTCTCTTCTTCTTTATGTCACCTACCTTCCTACTCACCCAGCTATAGGACTTGAACTTCACACCCAGTTGAAGATATTACAATACCAGAAGGCTCTCATCCTCAACACTCCTCTCTCTCACAGTACAATAATCTCTTAACCAACAATAATCAATATCAATACTCAACACTAGTACCCCCGCGACCTAGGTCCTCTCGACCTCTATTTATAAATTATAGTCCCTCATCGACATCCTTAGATTGAAACCTACGTGTCAAAACCCTAGGTGTCTAAAACCCTAGGTCAACTTGACCTGCATTTTTCGGGCTTCGCTAGCCTGTCTTTCCTTCCTCATCACACGGTGCTCCAAAGCATCCAAATAATGTATTTCTTTGCTTGCTGAGTTGTCCATGATCCTTCTTCCTTTCTGATATTTCATCCCTGATCTTTTCATCCAACGACTTCCTTTTCCATGCTTCACTCCATCTTTTCTGCTCTTTTTCTTACTTCGACCCAGTGACAGTCACTGTGTTTCCTGCCCAGTTTCTCATTTTACCTTTTCTTCCTTCACCTTCACTTCCTTCCATAACCAAGGGCCAACAACCACCCACTTGGAAAATCTTAAGGACATAATAATATTGGCATCAAAAAATTTCCTTACCTCCTTTTCAATCAATGGAAAAAGAAGAGGGTTGATTCTTCTCAACTTTTTCTTGAAAGGTTTCTGATCATCCTTGATGGGAATTACATGTTCAATTACCTTACTATCATAGACCTTCAAATCTTTATAACTCCACGCAAAGACATCAGTGAAGTCTTTCATAAGGATGATATACCTTCATTTGATTTATGGACTGAGCGTTTTTTACAGTTTGATGATCTTGGGGTCTTGTTGATTCCCAATGTTGCAATCTTCTATATCATCATCATTTGCAGTGATTTTATAATTTTTGGCTACATCATTATTGTCAAAAATCTTTTCCAATGGGACCAAGCCTTTGGGAAAAATGTTATTTTTCAGCTGCACTATATCTCTTCCAGGAATCTTATTTTGAAAAAGGTCATTTTTGTTGAACACAGTTGCGTCTTCATTCACCCCACTACAACACTCATCATAAATATTTACATTAGCAAATTCATCACTCATTTGAAGGAATCTTTCTACCTATTTTTCATCTTCAAATACTTTCCAATATTTAATGTTATCAGGTATTGTTCGACAACATAGGTATTCCAACAGAGGATGAACACCTTTAGTAACCATTCACATAACCATATCAAATATCAACACACTGATGTTTTCACATGGTAAAACCCCTACGGGGAAACATCCACGGCCCCAACCAATGCGGCCACTCGGAGTAGTTTATTAATGCAAAAGAAAAAAATTATAGAGAGATTTTACAATAGAGTTTCTCACAATTGATCATCGGCAACTGACCCTCCATGCTCTTTAAATAGAGGTCATGGACCAATCGGGTGTTAAGCCATGGATCAATAGCTGTTAAGATCGAGGAGAGTATGAACCTTCGAATCACTCTATGTCGGGAACATATCGTGACCGTTGGATTTCTTAACTACAAATGCATATTAATGCATACTAAAGAAACACACTTTTACCTAATGACACATTAGACCAAGTAGATCTTAACTAACTCCTAAGTGTTTAAATATCCTAACATCCCCCCTTAAGAACAACTTGGGATAGGATTTAAGGATTTACAATGTTGACACAATAGGAGAAGGAAGGAGGCATTAGAGCCTATCCCCCCTTAATGACGACTTCATGAACTCCTAACATAGATCGAAGTTTGGAAAACTTCGCTTTTGTAAGAGACTTTGTGAAAATGTCTGCAACTTGATCTTCTGTAGGGAAAAAGAGCACTTCAATAACTTGATCATGAATGATTTTTATGATGAAGTGCATGTGTAACTGGATGTGCTTGTTGCATTGATGCTGAACTGGGTCTTTGGCGAGATTGATGGCACTCTGATTATTGCACCAAAGGCTATTCTGATGTTGTTGCTTGAATCCAAACTCTGAAAGGATCTGTCGAAGACACAAGTCTTCCTGACTTTCATTTACCGCTACTCGATACTCTACGTCTGCTAAAGAAAGTGAAATAGATTGTTGTTTCTTACAGGCCCAAGTGACAGGTCTTGGACCAAGGATGAAAACATAACCTACAGTAGACTTCTGATCATCAGGGTCACTAGCCCAATCTGAATCAGTGAAACCAACCAATAAAGGAGTCCCCAATGAACTGTAATGTATCCCAAATTGAACTGTATCACGGACATAGTGAAGTGTCCTTTTAGATTCTTTCGAATGGATTTCATGGGGTGTTTTCATATACCGGGAAAAAATACCAACAACAAAGGAAATATCAAGATGGGTATGATTCAAGTATAAGAGGCTACCAAGTAACTGACGGTACAAAGTGGCATCAACATTTTGGAGAAGTATAGGTGGTAGTAAGCTTGACTCCATACTGGAAGGGAGAAGGGGTTGGTTTACAATCATCCATGTGAAAGAGACAAATAAGATCACAAGCATACCTAGACTAGGAAAGAAAAATTCCTTCATTGATTTGCAAAACTTGGAGGCCAAGGAAATAATGCAAAAACCCTAAGTCTGTCATTTCAAATTTCTTCTTAATGATGGTTTTCACATGGTTTAAAAGTTTTGAGCCACTACCAGTAAGGATAAGGTCATCAACATAGAGGACAAGGATTATGACATGGCTTCCTAATTTCTTGGTATAGACATTAGGATCAGAATGGCATCTAGAGAATTCGGTCTCAATAAGAAAGTTGTCCATTTTGGCTTACCAAGCTCGGGGAGCTTGCTTAAGACCATAAGGAGATTTCTTAAGGCAACAAACAAGGCTAGATTCATTCTGGACATAGCCAGGAGGTTGTTCCATCTAGATTTATTCTTTCAAATCTCCATGCAAGAAGGAGGATTTAACATACATATGATGGACCTCCCATTTATGTGAGGCAGCAAGGGCAAGAACAAGGCGTATGGAATTCATTTTGGCTATAGGGGAAAAGGTTTCATTATAGTCAATTCCTTCAACTTGGGAAAATCCTTTGGCAACTAACTGAGTCTTGTGTCTTTCAACACTTCCATATGATTCACACTTAGTTTTGTAGACCCATTTACATCTGAAAAGTTTTATTCCTTTTGGAAGAGGTACGAGATCCCAAGTATCGTTTTCCATTAAAGAACGTACTCTTCATTCATTATTGTATACCAATCTGGATGACCTGAAGCTTCTGTAAATGTCTATGGATCATGATTCTCTGAAACTTGAGACAAAAGAGAAGAGGCTCACTGTAAATTTGAATGTGTTCGAAGTTGATCTGAAGCATCACCAACAAGACCACCAACTACTTCTCATTTTGAATGGACTCATCTAGGAAGCGGTTGAACTGGTGCTGGTTCAGATTCAAAGGACTCAGCTGGAGGAAGGTGAGCAGGCAGAGGTGGATTTTCATCCTCACTGTCATCATCTCAAGAAGAAACCAGAATAGGAATAGAATAAGGCACAAACGTAGAAGATGGATCGCAGGCCAAAGAAGTCACAATCGTCGAATTAGGCTCGCAAGCCAAGAGATTTTCATCAAATTTAACATATATTCTAATAATAATTTCATTACAATGTGGTTGAAGAATTTTATAACCTTTGACATCTTTAGATTATCCAACAAATATACACTTCTCACTTTTAGGCTGCAATGATTTCACTTTCTCATCAGGAATGTGAACCCATGCTATACTGCCAAATACATGGAAGTGACTTACATCTGGTTTAATTTTAGTCCAATGTTCTTCCGGTGTTATATATTTAAGATCCTTTGTGGGAGTGTGATTGACTATGCAATTTACACAGTTGATTACTTCCGCCCAATACTTTAGACGTAATCCCTTAGATTGGATCATACAATTAGCCATTTATTTTAATGTGCGGTTCTTTCTCTCAGCAACACCATTTTGTTGTGGTGTATATGGAACAATGTGTTTCATTTGGATGCCCTGTGTAGTGCAGTAACCTGTAAAATTATTGTTCATATATTCACCTCCATTATATGTTCTTAACTTTTGAATCCGATGTCTAGATTACTTTTCTACAAGGGCCTTGGAGGCCAAAAACTTGTCAAAAAATTGTCTCTTAAGTTTTAAGAAGTAAACCCAAGTATGTCTGGAAAAATCATCAATGAAATTTAAGAAATACTTGCACCTAGAAAAAGAAGGAGAAGAAAATGGACCACACAAATCACTGTGAACAAGCTGCAAAGGGCCCGAAGCATTCCAAGAGGCACATTTGTCAAAACTATCCTAATAATGTTTGTCGACAACACAACCAGCACAAACACCATCTCTGAATGAAACAAGAGGAAGACCAGTCGCCATATGTTGATTACATAATTGTTATAATGAGCGATAGTTTAGATGACCAAACCGCTCATGCCAAATTTTTCTCAATTAATCGCTATGAGAAACAAAAACTGATGAAAAGTATGATGACCCAAAGTTATCAAACTTGTACAAACTAGTAATATCATCAACAATTCTAGTTGCAAGAACATGATTAGGATATTTTAGATGCTTGATTACAACTTGGTGAGGTGAAAACTTTACGGTTTTACCTTCACTTGAATGAGTTATTTGATGTACTGATAGAAGATTACAAGAAATACTTGGAACACATAATACATCATTGAAATGACCATTATCTACTTGAACTGTTCCAGATCCTACAACACTAAGAAATCTATCATCACCAACAAATATTTTCTTGGTGCTACATTCATTTAGAGCAGAAAATATGGCTTTATCCTTATCCATATGATAAGATGCTCTTGAATCAATAAGCCACTCATCAGAAGATGAAGTAGAAGTTGTGTTGAAGGACAGACCAGAAGTAGAAAGTGCATGTCCATGAGAAGAAGAAGTAGAATCAATATTGATGTTGTGCTTCTTCATCACTGCTTCTAAAGATTTCATATTCTTGAAACATTTAGACTCATCATGACCATATTTATCACAAAAGTTTCAATGTTTGTCAGTCTTCTTATTTTTATATTTTTCTCCTTTGTCACCATTAGGAGTTGAAGTTGTCTGAGCGGGTTTGGGACCCTTATGTTGCTTGTTGTTGTAGCAAGGATTTTGCTTCTTGGGATACTTGGGTTTATCTTTCTGCTGGGCAACTAAGGCTTTGTTGGAGGTACCTACAGTGTTGATCAATCCAATTTGTACAAGTTTATCTTCCTTTCTAATCAAAGCAACAAAAAAGGACTCAAGAGTGGGTTTTTGATAAGCTTTCCCTAGAGCCTCTCTCATGGCATAAAAGGTAGATACAAACATAGAATATGCACTACCTAGCTTAGAAAGAATAAGATAGATGAAACACTCTTCCTCCATTGTTATCTTGCATTCTTCACATAAAATTATGACTGTTTTAAACTTAGATATATAGCCTCCAAGGCAAGAAAAATCACTTGGACTCAAGGTTAGTACTTGATTTTCTAATTTTTGTGCTCGAATAATATTGAGTTTACCAAACATAGATTCAATCTTTTCTCAAGCTTCTTCGGGGTCATCAATTTATTTAAGGTGGAACCTTAAATCAAGAGAGATAGACATTCTGATTAGTCCACGTGCTTCGTCACTCCTATTAGCCCATTTGGCTTTCTTATCATCATCAGTGGGTTTTTTTTCCTTTCCCAAGGTAATCCGGCACAAGCCTTTACTTCTTAATAAATCTTCCATATGTGATTTTCATTGGAAGTAGTTGGTGCTGGTAAGAAAAACATTACTTGTAGAAGCCATATTAAATATGCAGATAATATGGATTTAAAAACTGAAACTGATGATCTGGATGGAAAGAGCTCGAAAATTTATGCGGTTTAAAAAAAAAACGGCACTGAAAAAAAACTTTGGATGTGAGAGTTATGCCCTTTAAAAAAAAAAGCATAAACGGTAACCAAATGACCACGTGATAGTGTAAGTTTCTTTATGAAGTGACCCACTTTAATAAAGAGAAGTGGGGATCATTTTTACAATGAAGTTAGTTTATAACAAAAAAGCTCCATGGAAAATAAATAACTCTAAAATAAAATATTAAATCTACTTATAGTGATTCACTTTTATACTTGAAGTGAAATACACTTTACAATTTTAGCATGAACTGTTTAAAAAAAGGTAACAAAACAGAGACTTGAACTCAAGACCTCTTACTTAATAAGGAAACTTTTAACCAAATGGTCTAGCAAAACATATTGTGATGTTTAGAAGGAGGATTGTTGTGGTTTTTGTTGTTGTTTTTGAATACAGCCTTGGAGAGTGTGCTAAAAAAAACCTCTTTTTACACAAGAAAAAAACTCCGCTTCTCGATGACAACAAGGGTTAGATCTCAGTTAGCTTACCCGGAAGATGCACCTTTTCCTATCCATTTCTTATTTTCTGAGATCACACAGGGCGCGGGGCAAAGAGAACACGCATATCTAAAAGAGTAGAAACCCAAAAATAAATAATACAAAACCAAAATAAAACCAAAATACTACTCTGCAAAAATTTAAAAAATGTGTATTCAAGCTTTATACCTCCAGATCTTAGTGTAATGGTCGTATCTTGGGCAAACAAAAACCTTTTTGAGTGAAACAAAAAGTGTTCCTGAATGAAACGAGTGATCCGGACACAATGGAACAATCATTTTAGCCCAAAAATGTATGTAAATGACAGAAAATGGAGATGAAGAAAATCGTCTTAACGATCTTGATCTACAACAAGAGTTGGTCTTCAAACAAGCTCTGATACCATGTTCGACAACAAAGGTATTCCAATAGAGGACAAACACCTTCAATAACCACTCACATAATCATATCAAATATCAACACACTGATGTTTTCACATGGTAAAACCCCTATGGGAAAACATCCATGGCCACAACCAACGCGACCACTTGGAGCAATTTATTAATGCAAAAGAAAAAGATTACAGAGAGATTTTACAATATATTTTCTCACAATCGATCATCGGAAAATGACCCTCCATGCTCTTTAAATAGAGATAATGGACCAATTGGGTGTTAATCCACGGATCAATGGTCATTAAGATCAAGGAGAGTATGAACCGTCAGATCACTCTATGTCGAGAACATATCGTGACCATCAGATTTCCTAACTACAAATGCATACTAATGCATACTAAAGAAACACACTAAGAAACACACTTTTACCTGACTCATTAGACCAAGTATATATTAACTAACTCCTAAGTATCTAAATATCCTAACAGGTATTGTTGGCCTATGTTTGACTTCAGTTTCATACTTTTTATTAGGAAAAATTGGAATTTTGAAAACCAAAGCTGAAGTAGCCAAAGCATCTCCAATTTGATTCCCCCCCCCTAGGAATCACTAATAGATTGTATTATTAAAACTCTTCAAGAAGATAAAGAAATAAATTCCTATATGCTCTCAATCTAGGATGCTTGGACTGATATATACCCTTTACCTGGTTAACGACAAGCTTGAAATCCCCATGTACAACTATCCTTCTAGCACTCAATTCTTTTAAAGTCTTCAATCCCAAAATCAGTGCCTCGTATTCGATCATATTATTGGTACAATTGAAAGTGATCTTTTAAGAATAGAGTTTTTAACCCATCTTGGGAGGGTTAATCCACACTCCAGTTCCAGCTCCTTCCCTGCTAGAAGCTCCATCAAAAATCATATTCCACATTTCATCCTCTGCACTGTTTTGTTGATCTGTAATATCCTATGTTCGATGCTCATTTTTTCCTTTGATAGACATGAAGGTTGTTGGCTCACCCTCTTCAAAAATCAAGTTATTATAGAAAATAGAGGAACCAAATTTAGTATCAACAGAGAAAATGGGGTGATTGTTTGGTTGAGTATTTCTATTCACCATGTACTTGAGCAACACTTCTCTGTACAACCTCCTTTCTTGGCCAAAAATAGGGATAGTAGAATATGACATGTCCATTTGCAAAGTTCATTTCAGTTTTGCATCCCAAGATCTAGATAACAACATGCCAAATTTTGGAGGGATGTCAGCAACCACCACGTCCATGATCAGATGTTTCAATCAGATTTGAGACAATGATATGACCAGATATTTGATCAAACCTAATTATTTCACCTTCCTTGAGTTAAAAGAGAAAATATCCTTATAAGGTCTTGTAATGTCTAGGCCCAACTCATACATGACCACCTTGGGCATGAGATTATGTGATGCTCCTAAATCTAACATGGCATTATGTAAGGTCATGTCATGAATTTTAAGGCTAACATAGAAAGGAGGAACATCATCAACATCGCCACTCTCTTCCACACATGGGCCAAACAAGATAGCAGGGTGATCATCTTGTATGTTCAATATGTCAGGGTATTCTTGCATTTTTATCATTTAATGATCTTATTTCTATACTCCCCATTCTTGATCAGCTCATTAAATGGAACAAAAAAATTTATTTTAGCCATTTCGCTTTTAAAATTAAAAGGAGACGAAGATTTTTCTACCTCTTTGATGGTTGTTTCCTTTCTTTCCTTAGGTGTTTTCTTTAGGGGTTATTCTTTTGATTTTCCTTTCTCCATTACATCCCTTACTGAATTATGTTTATTCGGTTGGCTTGAAAAAGGTGTATTTGACTAAATTTCCCTTGTAGGATTCACCTTTGGAAAATTTGCAGGTGCCTTTTTACTTTTGAGGTTATACTGCTTCTTAAGATGCATAATAGCATTGTGGTGTCCTTTACTAAACTCTTTTGTTTTTTATGACAACATATCATCATTATCCTGCATAAAATTATCATTTGCATCCATAATTTGTTCATGTTCTCCTTTGGTTAAGAACACGTTTATTTCTGTATCATCATAGCAATGCATATGGTCTTCAATCATTTGATCAAAATCTTTGTTTGCATAGTTGTTTTGGAAATGAGTTTTTATTTGTTGATCACCTTGATCCCTCTGGTCTCTTTGTCTGATCTGTGGAACTGGGGCTCTTCTAAAATTTTGATTTATGGGATGAAAATCAGTTTGATCCATGGTGGAAGGATTATTTTCCACAGATATCCTTTCCATGAGTCTTTCCATAGTCTTCATCATCAAGTCAAATTTATCATCTGATGATTAAGACGTATAGGGCTGTGCTTCCCCTTGGACCTTCTTCACACTTTTTTCAATATTATGTTTGATCTTCCTTGATTCCATCATATTTACTTCTACTTCAATTGTGTCACTCATCATATCATCTAATGTATTGGATCTTCTTTCTCTTAACAACAAGGCAAATTCACTATCAAAAGAATCATCATATCGAAGTTGGGCATCTCTAGGAGGAGGTTTGACTTCTATGGGAATTGAATTATAAACTTTCATAAATATGGTTGAGAACTCTTGTACTATTTCATTTGGTGATCTTTTTGTATTATTGTACTAAGTTAGTAACTGAAGCGAATTATTTTTATCACCCCACCTGGCAAGAAAAAGTGTTTCAAAAGTTTCAAAATTAGGGACACTCGCTGTGGGAAGAGCCTTAAACCATTTTATAACCTCACCTATGATAATTTGTGCAAAAAATCTCATCTTTTCATCCTCATAATCTACCTCTTCCAGGTCAACAAAGTCATTAAACCAATCTAAGTGTTTTTGAGATGAGCATTCCCTTCAGCATCGTATAATTTAATTCTCTGATTATAATTCTAAGGAAATTCATGTAATTGGGCTAGCAATGCGAGACAAGAAAATCCGATGGCCATGACTCTAGGAGGAATTTGAATTGGATAAATAGTATGAGTGGGAATTACAGTGGGTTGACGGGGGTTGGTTGGTATGAAAGATTGGAACTTTTTCTCATCGAAGATGATTTCATTCAGATAAGATTTTGATCTAGACCTGAACAATATTTGTTCAAATAATAAATCAAATTCAAGGTCGTCAATTCCTTTTACCATGTATTTAGGTAAATATAGGTTCATGTCTAGGTAACATACTGGATCTGTTATCCTTTCCTTTCCTTTGTGTAGAAGTTTTTTAGGATCAGAAACAGATGTTGCAGGCTCTGGATCAGGGTTCTCTCTAGTGTAAACTTTCTTAGGAGCCAGGATTTCTGATTCATACTACTTTATGCTACTGATCTTATTCAATGAAGTCACCAAGGTAAGATAATTTTAAGCTAATATAGGTATATGATTCACTTTTACCCCCGGGAATCAAATCTACAACTTTAGTCATTTTTTCCCCAGGGAAGTTTTCAATTATGTCCTCGACAACAGTGCCAAATTGTTAGCACATAGTAATTTGTTGGACTAGAGAGAACAATATACCAAGGTAACCTGCAAACCAACTTTGATACTGGAAACTAGCCTTTCCAATCTAGAGAGGGATCTCTCTGAGACCTAGTCTCTGATAGATAATAACTTTGGATTGACGGCTAGATTTAGATGCTTGAGAAATCATTTTCTAGTTTCGCTGGCAAGGAAGTATAGTACCTTTTGGGCTATGGAGTCAACCCCCTGAAAACAAGAGAAATCAATTACTGGTAAGGGAATCTTTGAGAGGATAAAGGATAAATAGGTAATGCTCTTTCGATTTCAATATCGTTGTGTATGGAAAAAGAAAGGAGAAACATAAAGAAAATTAGAGCACCATTAGAGATGAATTCTGACCTAACTTAGAAGAAAACAAAGAGTTTAAATGGTTGAGTCTAAAGCACCATGAGATGAATTTTAAACCCTTTAAATATTTCCAATTTAAACAAATGAAACAGACATGGATTTGCAGGAAACAAAAAGTACATACAAATATAGGATCAAAATACCTCAAACCACTACCAATAGAATCTTTTCATCAGAATATTTGGGACCTCTTCATTTATATTTCCATCAGTTTCAGAAAATTGCATTCAAAAGTGCCCTGCCTACACTACGTTTCCAACCCATCTTACATTAAAAAGATACAATATACAGAAAACTAGCGCCCTCCTAGGCTACTATGTTCAAACTACTTCCCCCTAGAATACTGGATTCGGTTACTCTCCCCCTGGAAAACCTTTTCAACATAATTCACTAAAAATAGAAACTTGATTGCACCCAATCATACCATAACCGACATATTTTATTCAATCATTTGGTCATGAGTAAGATTCGACCACCTGGTTGTGATAAATCAATGTTTTCTTCCAAGGGGTGCCCGAGTAATCATGTGTATTGTTGGAAACTCTGCCACCTTTGTATAGCGGACTCTGGTTGATGTTGCACAATCACTGGCTATAGCATGCACGTGGAAAGTTTGTGCATCAAATATCCATTCATGGTCGCTCATGCAACTCCAGGTGGAAACAATGGTTGGGGACCATGCATCTCCTTCAAAAATCTCATTCGTTTCATAATACATGCCCTTCTCATTAGGTAAAATTACAGTGTTTGCACATCAAATATGTTGTGTCTGACTTCTTGTTAACTTAAGAAAGAAGGCTATGTACAAAGAAATATTCCATGCCATGACCCAAAAAGACAAAAATGGGTCTCTCTTACTCATGCCTCCGACGTCGCCTGCAACCTTAAATATTTGATTGTTTTTCTTAAAGATCATTTATGTTTGTTCAAACACTTCACTTTTCTCAACAAAACTGTGTTTCTTTTCAGTTTTGATTGAGCACTGGAGAGAGCTGCACAATGCATTATCAATAGTTCTGTGATCTTTTCCTTTGACATCCTTTGTTCCTCCCTAAGCTCAATGTTTACATCTTGGGCCTCTCTGAGCTAATCTTTAAGACAATTTACATTACTTTCTCTCGTTGTGGGCGAGGTATGGAGTAACTGACATGCTCAACTCTGCGATGATGGTGCTTCAATAATCCTTTCTGCTAATTGTCTTCTCAACTCTCTATCTTCTTGATAAAGTTTGGAAATAACACGTTGCACTTTCTTTAGTTTCTTCTTCATTTCTTGAGAATTTGCATTCTCCTCACCTAAATCCTCTTGTCTTTCATAAATTCCCTTGCTTCTACCTTCAACAAGATCTAGTTGAACGATATGCATGGGAAATATCTTGGCAAAGGACTTGGTGTGTGGTTTACTAAGAGCTTGGATCTCCTCAGTTTTATCAGTTACTCTTGACCTGATTTTTTTCTGAGATGTTGGCTCAGTGAATGACGGGTATTCTATTTCTTTCCCTTTTATTTTTCTAGTAACATCTTCCTTTCTCACCTCTGAACTATGAAGTGTTGATTCATCTGTAGATAGAGGAATGTCTCCTTTGGGGTATCTCGAGATGTTAGCTCAAATCATAAAATAATCTCAGTCCTTATTCAAATTTCTCATTTCTTCAACCACTAGCATCTTAATTAATGAAAAATGGAATAAATTGTTCCTCGGCTGATGATCCTTGGCCTGGATGTTGTCCTTCATATTTCCCAGGCTTCAACACAAAAAGAAAGGTAAGTTTAAGGGATTTTTCCCTGTGAAGTGCATCAGTAACCTGATGTGATATGGATAATCCCTGTCTAACCTTCCTTTTCGGGTGAAATATATTTTGATTATATTTAGAAGTTTCTCGAAAGGCTCCAGGAGATACTGGCTTGGAATGTCAGCTCCAATTTTTCAATTTCAACATTCAAGCTTGATGAAGTTCATATAACATGAAATTTCTAAAGGCATGCATTTAAAAAAAAAATCTTCACATGGAGGGATATATGTCGTGACTGACAAAGTTTCCTTCGTCACTCGGAAAGTGATTCCCACAATTGTCGCACTAACCCCAGTAAAATTGAGGGCAAACTTCTCATCCAGTTTCACATTATATCCTTTGATCCTTTTTTAGAAACGCATACACCGAGCTTGTTCAAAAGATGCCATGATTGTTGGGTCTTCATTTATTAACTCCAAATCTTTAGGTTCAAACTTCACGGCCCTGCCACTTATCACCTTCTTTCTTATGCTTTGGGAAACTGCCATGATGTTGGTATATATTCATCTGACGCATGCGGTAATGAATTGTGATACCCTCTTTGTGTGACAAATAAGAATGACGAAATTTGCAGAGACTACAAGAAAAGGAAGTAACAAAAATATTTGCGCAAAAAACAAAATCAGCCACAGAAATTCCTGGCGCGACAGTAAAGCGCGACGAAATTTTTTGGGGGAGTGGGGAAACTCAGCGTGGTAGAAAAACACAATGGGAGACTTGATGAGGTAGGGAATTGTGACGGAAAATTCTGGCATAATGGAAAAACACGGCGCGACAATAAAGCACCATGGAAAAATTCGGCACAGTGGGGAAACTAGGTGCAGTAGCAAGCAACACTGGTAGACTTGGCGTGAGATAGAAAATTTTGGCACAGTGGGAAAAATCGACATGGTAGTAGGGAATTCAGAAGGAAGAAGGCTAATTGTGAGAAGAAACAATTCGTCCAAAAAGCTAGTTTGCAGAGAGCTCCAAAAGACTTTAAGAAATGGTTGAAAACAATGGAGGAGATGCAGCAAAATCAACACAAAAGGATTATGTAACGACTGGAAGCAAATAACGTTTACGCAGCGAAGGGCTCAAGAGATTGCTAAAACAACTATGGATGACACACAAAATCTGAAAGCGAAGGAAAGGCATGACAGGTGACCAATATCTATTCTTGAATGGATATGGAAACAAATCATGGAAAAGGATAGTAAATCCATTGGGGCAAGAAGTTATAAAGAAGGTTGAAGATTTGCACAGCAAAATCATGCAATGGGTAAACTTTTGAAGTGTGCAAAGTACAAATGATAGGATTTCCATGATTGTTTACTTTTCTGAATTCATGATTAGGGAATGATTTTCATAATATCTTTCGACGTGACCTTTATCCTAACCACTTGACTCAATTTTGGTACGTAATTTACACCTTTTTGACGTGACTCAAAAATTAGGGAAATGGACCCTTAAGATTTAAACATGGAAAAAATTACACCCCTTTAACCAACTTATGACAAGACCCATTACTCGATGATTTCAAACCACTATTTATTTGGTCACTGACCTTATAAACTTTGGTGCACTGACTATGACTCATCTAGGACTAACTCTAACTGCGAAAAAAACATTGCTAACACACCCCCTTGCATTGAGCATAGGTATGTCCCACTTTTGGAACTAGTTTCTTACCAGCAACACTCGTTTCCTCCTTTTTGTCATAGCATTCATTTGACTATGAAAAAAAAAAAATACGGATGGGAAAATAATATTATCTTATGTTGGCAGCAGTCGTGTCACCTTTGAACAAAGAAAAAGAATTTGAGTCCACTTGTCATCAAAATTTTGGGTTTAGCATGAAATTAGGAAGATGATCTCGTTACTAAGATTTTATTCCCCTGACTGGTTACTCTTCCAGTACCTATGGAGAGTTTGATTGGTTCCTCCTACATCACAAAGTTTCATCATTGAGTCTATGCTACCAGATTCATCCATATGTCTCATGCTCTTGTTCAAAGGATTTCCATCAACCTATGCCATCCATTTCTCAGAACTCTTGACTTTTCACGTTAGCCATACCCTAAATGTGCATCAGAGCCACATGAAGTTGTAGTACTATTGTGAACACTAGTCCTACTTTCACTATTTTTAGGTAACCTTGAACCCAACATTCAACATTTCCTCATTTGTCATTGAGGGGGGGGTTTCCCTTGTATTCGATGGAAAGAAATATATTCACATAGTGAGATTCATACAATGTCTTAGATTCCATTATCCTTATTGGTGGTTTCCTCACCTTTGTCAGTAGTTTTCCTTATTGACTATTATTCAGAGGGTATTTTTCATGCACTACTTGCATCTGGTACATGCGAAAGATGCACAGGGTCATTGGTTCATGAACATGTTCTTCATCCGAGTTCCTCCAAATAATCAAGCTCATTCTTTGTACCTCGTGTTGAATGATGAGAAATACCTTAATTGTCTCATTTCATCGGGTCTCCTTCCATCGAATTCATCCCATCTATTCTAGAAATGAGACCTAGAGTCCTATGAGTACCTAGAGGATTGCAGTCATCAGTGGTAGGTTCTCCTGCCATCGACAATTGGGAATACATCAATGTCTCTTGATCGATGGATTATTCAAGTTTTCTACCTCAACACCTTTATTTTCACTTGTAAGAATGTACTCAGTGCCTTGATACCTACTTTCATTATCAATAAGTTGTCTCACATTTGATAACAGTATACCTTAATGACAAGTAATCAAATGAAGGATCATTGTGTTAGACCTCAATTCCTTTATTCACATAATGTAGACTTGCACCTTTGGTGGATTGTGTAGAAGACTTGAAGACACTATTTCATAATCATAGCTTTCTTGAGTTGTGTCTATCTTTCATTGGACTAGTACCTATATGACTTCAGTGATCATGGGAGATCAGATTGTACTCCATTGTATAGACACATATTGAGATTGATTTTGATATTGATTTTCACTGGGCCTTGTTCATGACTATGACAACCTATGGACATGGACAATTGTTTGGTATATTTCTTCATGGATCTGCAGTGTAATTCAATTGGAAGCCATGTGCACAAATTCATTATGGATTGTAATATTCTTATGAGCAACTAGTTTGTCCACTTGAGTCTCCATTATTCCACTTCTGGGTATTATAATGTATTTTGGCCATCACAGATACTCCTCTTACTTATGATATACTTCCATGATATCTTTGCATGGAGTTATGAATATTTAAAGGTCTATGATACTGAGGTAATTCAACATGTCATTCCCATCAAGGATGATCATAAACCTTTCAAGAAAAAGTTGAGAAGAATCAACCCTTCATTGTTTCCATTGATTGAAAATGAGGTAAGGAACTGTTTGATGCCAAGATTATTATGTCCTTAAGATTTTCCAAGTGGGTGGCTAACCTAGTGCCTGTCAGGAAGAAAAGTGGTGAGATAAGATTATGTGTATATTTTTGGAATCTGAACAGGGTGTCTCTCAAAGACAATTATCCACTTCCTAAGATGGATTACATCCTACAGAAGGTGGTGGGATATCATAAGATATCAATGCTTGAATTTTTTTATGGATACAACCAGATTATGGTGCATCTGGATGACCAAGAGAAGACATCTTTTACAACACCTTGGGGCACTTTCATGTATGCGAAAATGCATTTTGGGATTATTAATGATGGAGCGACATTCCAAAGGGCCATGTCCATTCATTTTGTTGATTAAAAGGATAATTTTATTGTGATTTAATTGGATTATATCACTGTATTTTCGGATTCTGATGATCAACATCTCGAACATCTAAGAAAGGTTTTCCAGAAATGTGGAAAGCTTGGCATCTCGTTAAATCCAAAAAAATCAAACTTTGGAATGAAAGAAGGAAAATTGCTTGGACACATAATTTAAAAAGAAGGAATAAAAATAAACCCCATCAAAGTGGAATCAATTATGAAGATTGACACTCCCAGGAGAAAGAAAGAGGTACAATCTTTCCTAGGAAAAGTTAATTTTTTTAGGAGGTTCATTCCCAACTTGGCTGAGATCATAAAGTATATCACAAATATGCTCAAGAAAGGCAATGAAATAAAATGGAATCCTTAATCTAGGAATTCATTTTAAGATATTAAAGTGACGTTGACCAAGGCTCCAGTGTTAGCCAGCTCGAATTTTGCAAAAGATTTTATCTTGTTTTCCTTTTCCTCGGAACACACCATTGTTGGTGTTTTGTTGCAAAAAGATGAGCAGAACTTTGAAAATCCCATAGATTATTATAGAAGGACATTGAAAGACTCCCCACTAAGGTATGACATCATGGAAAAAAATCATGTGCCTTGGTGAAGGCCCTTAAAGAATTCAGAACTTATATTTTACATTCCCATGTCATTGCTTACGTGCCTAGAAATTTTGTAAACGATATTTTGACTTAGTCTGATCCTGAAGGGAGAAGGGGAAAATGGATATCGGTAATGTTGTAGTATTACCTCAAAATAAATACTACAAAGTTTATTAAGGGTCAAGAACTCGCAAAATTAATGGCGCAGTCAAATTGTGATGTTTTGGGAATCAATTTTATTGTTGATTTGTTGGAAAATTCACAAGAAGAAGTGGTCCCACATATATCCTAGAAGTTCCTTGATTCTCCTTGGTATGTTGATGTTATCTACGTATTAAGAAACTTACAAGATCCTCCTGAATTGAGAAAAACCAAAGCCAAATTTTTGAAGTTGAAAGCAACAAAGTTTTGCATTCTGGACAATTCTCTGTATTGGAAAGATCCAGGTGAGATATTACTAAATTGTTTGTTGGAGGAAGAAATTAAAAAGGCTATTAAAGAGTTTCACAAAGGTGATTGTGGGGGACATCATTATTGGAATACCACTTCAAAAAAAATACTGAGGGAAAGGTTCTATTGGCCTAGTATTATTTTTGATGTATACAAGGAAGTTTCCATCTGCCATGAATGTCATATATTTGATGGAAAAAGAAAGCATCAAACCCTACCTTTATAGTCTATCTCTGTTGAAGCAACATTTATGAAATGGGGCCTTGATTTTACAGGAGAAATTTATCCACCATCCTCAAATCAACATAGGTGGATACTGACAACCATGGACTACTTAACCAAATGGATTAAAGTGGTCCCCACAAGTAAATGTATTGATACAGTCATCATTCAATTTTTAGAGAGTAATATCTTGTCTAGATTTGGTTGTCTAGTCAAGATCATTATTGACAATGTAGCGTCATTCAAATATAAGAAAATGGAGAAATTTTGCAGTGATTGTAACATAACTTTGGGCCATTCCATAGCTTATTACCCACATGGTAATGGATTGGTTGAATCATCTAACAAAATCTTGACCAAGATTATTAAGAAGCTTCTACAGGAAAAAAAAAATCTTGGCACAAAAATATCATCTATGCATTGTGGGATGACAGACTTACCACTAAAATTTATATCTCCACATCACCTTTTCAGATTGTATATGGTACAGAGGCAGTTTTTCCTACCTCGTTAGTATTTCTAGTGAGGAGACTGCTGCAATATCAAGAACTTGAGCCAAACGATGCTCTGAGGTGAACAAACCAATTGGTCCATGCACATAAAATGAGAGAACATGTCTTCAATAAATCACAGATGTACCAAGATAAAATGAAAATAATTTTCGACAGACACACCAAAGAAGATGATTTCAAGGTGAATGATTTGGTACTAAAGCGGGATGCAAGAAATGAAGATAGAGGGAGGCATGGGAAGTTCAATCATCTTTGGATGGGACATTCAATATTGTTGCATACCATGGGAATAATGCCTATTTGTTGCAAGAGCTTAATGGAGATCTTATTGGTGGGGGACCTGTGAATGGAAGATTTCTCAAACATTATTTTTTTTAGAAAAAAAATTAAGTCTCTTCATGTCATTGTAAATAACCAATTTTATTTTCAGATAAATCATTTCGAATCAGTATTCAGCAAAAAATTGAAGCCTGAAGTGAAGGCCTTAAGTTTATGTTGAGTTTATTCATAGTTGTGTCAAGAAAGTTTGGAAACGAGTTTGTTTTTTTCATTTTAGAGTCTTTGATTCAAATAAATCCCAATGGTTAGGCACTTGGTCTATTGTTCTTTTCTACCTCTCTGGGAGGATAGCATCCCCATTGGAGCTAGCTATTAGCACCATGTTTTTTGCAGTTAGATTCAGTCCTAAATGAGTCATAGTTAGTGCATCAAAGTATATAAGGTCAGTGACCAAAAAAAGAGTGGTTTGAAATCATCAAGTAATAGGTTTGGCCATAAGTTGGTTAAATGGGTGTAAGTTTCACCACGTTTACATCGTAAAGGTCCACTTCCCTAAGTATCGAGTCATGTCAAAAAGGTGGAAATTATGTACCAAAATCAATTCAAGTGGTTGGGATAAAGGTCATGTCGAAAGATATTATGAGCATCATTGTTGGCCCTTGGTTATGGAAGGAAGAAAAGAACAAGGAACAAAAGGTGAAAACCAAACTTCACGGAATACACAGTAACTGTCACTAGGTCGAAGTGAGCAAAAGAGAAGAAAAGATGGAGCAAAGTATGGAAATGCAAGCCGTTGGACGAGGAGATCGATAATGACATATCAACAAGGAATATGGATCGAGGACAACTCATCAAGTGTAAAAATCCACCGTTGGATGCTTTGGAGCACCGCGTGAGAAAGAAGGAAAGATAGGCTGGAGAAGCCCGAAAAAAGTGGGTCAAGTTGACCTAGGGCTTTAGACACCTAGGGTTTTGGTATCTATGGTTTTTGCACCTAGGTTTTGGCCTGGGGTTGTCGGTGAAGTATTGTAATGTATAAATAAAGGTCAAGAGGACCTGGGTCAGGTTGGTAGGATATTGTTGTTGATTTATCTCTATGGTTGTGGTGAGATATTATTGTATTGAGAGAGAAGTGTTGAGAGAGAGAGCCTTCTGGTATTGTAGGATCTTCAGCTATGTGTGAAGGTCAAGTCCTACAGCCGGGTGTGCACGAAGGGGAGAGAAAGAGAGAAGAAGAAAGAAGATCTACTAGTTGAGAGCGCAGACAAGAACTATATGATTTACCTTATAAATCATAAGCACGGTTCTGTGGACATATCCCTAGAGAGAGGGTGAACCATGTACATCTTTTGTTGTGTGTGTGATTGATGCTTTGATCTCTGTCACTGTTATATTGTTATTTCCATTGTTGTAATCAGATCAAATCTATAACTATGCAGAGTAGATCTATCTTGGTGAGGGATATATGAATGTTGCCTTGTTGTTGTATTATATCCACTTGATATTCCCCTGGTTGTAGACATCTCTGTCTCGCAACCCCCTCATAGTTTCTTCGGGTGAGACTGCATCTGCTTCGCAGGTGTTGCTGAAAGGGCCAGTAGTTAGAGCTTGTTGGTGCACTCTTAGAGTGAACCTTGGGTCTGCCCCTGTGCCAACAATCATTCCCTAATCATGAAGTTATAAAATTAATCAATCATGGCACTCCTATCATTGGTACTTTGCACACTTCAAAAGTGCACCCGCTGCATGAGTTTGCTGCGTAAATCTTCAACCTAATTTC
Organism: Picea engelmannii; assembly: GCA_009831015.1. Lineage (NCBI taxonomy): Eukaryota > Viridiplantae > Streptophyta > Pinopsida > Pinales > Pinaceae > Picea > Picea engelmannii. The sequence continues at coordinate 590,417 of ML777500.1, forward strand.
TAACTTCTCACGACCATGGATTTACTGTCTTTTTCCATGATTTCATTATGTATGTGTTAAATAATAAATATTGGTCACCCCTCAAGCCTCCCCTTCACTTTCAGAGTTTGTGTGCCATCCGTAGTTGTTTCAGGAAGCTCTGGAGCCCTTCGCTACGTAAACATTATTTGGTGCCAGTCATTATGTAAGTTTGCTGTGTTGATTTTGATGCATCTCCTCCATTGTTCTCAACCATTGATTAAAGTATTTTGGAGCTCTCTACAAACTAGCCTTTTGGATGGATTGTTTCTTCTCATAGACAATCATCTTCCTTCTGAATTTCCTACTATTGTGTCGAGTTTTCCACTGCTCCGAAATTTTCCATCATGCGCCAAATCTCCCATTGATGTTTTCTACCACGCTGAGTTTTCCACTGCACTGAAATTTTCCATCACGTGCCAAGTATCCCATTGTTGTTTTCTACCATCTCAATTTTTCCCACTGTGCCGAAATTTCCCTTCACACTTTACCACTGCGTCGAGTTTTCCCACTGTGTCAAATTTTCTCGTCGCACTTTACTGTCGTGCCAGGTATTTTTGTGGCTGATTTTGTTTGTCGTGAAAAGATTCATGCTTCTACATTTTCTTGCAACCTCTAAAAAGTTCATCATTCTATTCTCCATGTAGAGAGGGTATTACAATTCATTACTGCATGCGTGAAATTAATATAAACCAACATCATGGCAGTTTCCCAAAGCATAAGAAAGAAGGTGAGAAGTGGTAGGGCCATGAGGTTTGAACCTCAGGATCTGGAGTTAATAAATGAAGACCCGATGATCAGGGTGTCTTTTGAACAAGTCGAATGTATGCATTTCTTCGAAAGGATCTAAGGATATAATGTGAAACTGGCTGAGAAGTTTACCCTCGATTTTACTAGGGTCAGCGCAACAATTGCAGGAATTTTCGATTGATAGAGGAAACTTTGTCAACTTCAACGGTGATCCCTCCACGTGGAGAAAAATGGTTTAAATGAATGCCTTTATACATTTCATGTTATATGGATTTCATCAAGCCCAAATGTCGAAATTGAAAAATTGGAGATGGCATTCCAAGCCAATATCTCTTGGAGTCGTTCGAGAAACTTCTGAAGGTAATTAAAAAATATTTCACCTATGAAGGAAGGTTTGACAAGATGTGTCCATACCACATCAGGTTACTGATGCACTTCACAATGGAAAATCCCTTAAATTTACCTTTCTTCTTATGTCTAATCTTGGGAAATATGGTGGACAGTGTCTAGGCGAAGGTTGATCAGCCGAGGAACAATTTATTCCATTTTTTAGTAATTAAGATGTTAGTGGTTGAAGAATTGATACATTTGAGCAAGGACTGGGATTATTTTCTAATTTCGGATAACATCCCCAGAGACCCTAAAGGAGACATTCCTCTATATACAGAGGAAACATCACTCCACAATTCAGAGGCGAGAAAGGAAGATGTTACTGGAAAAAGAAAATGGAAAGAAATAGAAAACTCTTCATTCCGTCAGCCAACATCCCAGAAGAAAAGTGGGTCAAGATTGACTGACAAAACTGAGGAGATCCAAGCTTCCAGTAAACCATGCACAAAGTCCTCTTCCAAGAGATCTCACACACACCATTTAGCTAGAGCTTGTTGAAGGAGAAAATAAGGGAATTGATGAAAGACAGGTGGAGTTAGGTTAGGAAAATGTGAATATTCAGGAAATAAAGTAGCAACTAAAGCAAGTGCAACACGTTATTGCCCAATTTTATCAAGAAAATAGAGAGTTGAGAAGATAGTTGGCATAAAATATTATTGAAACACTAGTGTCGCAGATTCGAGCAGATTAGTTACCCCCTACCTCACCCACAATGAGAGAAAAGAATGTAAATTGGCTTAAAAAACAGCTCAAAGAGGCCCAAGATGTAATCATTGAGCTTAGGGAGGAACATAGGATGTCAGAGGAAAAAATCATAGAAAATTTCAAAGAGTGTAGACCATCTATTGATCATGCATGTGCAACTCTCTCTGGTTCTCAATAAAAGCTAAAAAGAAACACGGTTTTGATGAGGCAAGTGAAGATTTTGAACAAACAGAACTGGTCTTTAAGAAAAATAATTAAAGATTTAAAGTGTAGGTGAAGCTGGAGGCAGACAATAAGGATGACCTAAATCCCCTAACTAGATTTGCGGAGGCATGAGTAAGGTATCCCCACTTTTGTCTTTTCGGGTTGTGGCATAGAATATTTCTTTGTACATATCTTGCTTTCTTACATTAACAAGAAGTCAGACGCAACACTTGCGCAGTGAATATTCATTGCGCAAACGTTATAATCTTACCTACTAAGAATGGCAGGTATTAATGAAACACATGAAAGTTTTGAAGGAGATGTGTGGTCCCCAACTGTTGTTTCCACCTATAGTTGCATGTGGAACCACAAATGGACATACGCTACGCAAAATCGCCACATGAATGTTATAGCCAGTGATCGTGCATTAGCAACCAGAATCGGCTATACAAAGGTGACATAGTTTCCAACAATATACATTATTACTCAGGAACCCCTTGGAAGAAAAAGTTGAGTTATCACAACCAGATGGTCAAATCTTACTCATGACCAAATGATTGAAACACAAATTTCGGTTGATATGATTGGGCACAGTAGTGAACTTTCTATTTTTAGTAAATTTTGTTCAAAAGGTTCTCCAGTGGGAGAGTAACCAAATCTAGGATTATAGGGGAAAGTAGTTCGAGCATAGCAACCCAGGAGGGCGATATTTTTCTATATATTGGATCTTTTTTATGTAATCTAGGTTGGATAAGTAGTGTATATAGGGCACTCTTGTATGTAATTTTCTTAATCTGATGGAAATATAAATGCAGAGGTCCCGAAGCTTCGATGAATACATTATAGTGGTGGTATTTTGATGTATTGTGATCCTATCTTCTTATGTACTTCTTGTTTCCTGCAAATTCATGTCTGTCTCATTTGTTTAAATTGGAAATATTTAAAGGGTTTAAAATTCATCTCATGGTTCTTTAGACTCAACCATTTAAACTCTGTGTTTTCTTCTAACTTAGGTTGGAATTCATCTTTAATGGTGCTCTGATTTGATTTATGTTTCTCCTTTCTTTCACCATACACAACGATATAAAAACTGACCTATTTATCCTTTGTCATCTCAAAGATTCCCTTTCCAGTCATTGATTTCTCTTGTTTTCAGGGGGTTGACTCCATAACCCAAAAGTACTATACTTTCTTGTCAGAAAAACTAAAAAAATATTTCTCAAGCATCTAAATCTAGATGTTAGTCCAAAGTTATTATCTATCAGAGACTAGGTCTCAGAGAGAGCCCTCTCTAGATTGGGAAGGCTAGTTTCCAGTCTTAAAGTTGGTTTGTAGGTTACCTTGGTATATCGTTCTCTTCATCCCAACAATTTACCAATTCCTAACACCTTGCTATTGTTGTGGTACAAGAAGTGTGGTCCTTGCCTGGTGGCCCTTCAGGTTCTGAATCATCTTTGGTTTCCCAACCTTCTTTGGTTGATACAACGGTCATGTCAATGCAATCTTTGGCTGACACCATTCCCATTTTTGTGGGTGATGCATCTCTTGACCTTGGTGTCTCGCATCCTGTTCAACCATCGGTTGTCTTGATGAAATCTTCGGCTGACACCACTCCTATTATTGGGGGTGATGTGTCTCTTGACCTTGTTGTCTTGCATCTTACTCAGTCAACAGTTTGGAGAAGTGTTCATGCCGATGCAATATTCGATCAATACCACTCTTCTCTTGGAGAGTGAAAATCCTAAGGAAGTGACATTTTCGATGCAATCTTCGGTCAATACCACTCTTCTTTTGGAGGGTGATGCATCCTTCGACCATGTCCTTAGAGTCTAGTCTTGTACCTTCTAAACAAGGGAGCATTCTACTCTCTCTGAGCATGCTCCCTCCAAGTCCTAGGGTGGTTTCATTTGATTGGAATGATTGTGTAGAGACTCGACTTCCTTCTTATACACCCTTATAGATAGGGTCATTGTTCGATATATTGTAGATAATGTAACCTCTGCAAGTATTTTATCCTCCTCTACTTGGAAATATTTGGGTTTTCCCAAGCTTGTGTCAACTATCTGTGAGTGGTTGATTTTAAATAGAATTCTTGCACGGGAGCCTTGGCCTCCCCCATTATATTCTACTTAGAACAACATCCTCTAAGTCTGGTTTAATCTCTTTTATGACTCTCTCAAAAAGAAAAAAGATTGTTGAGTGAAATTGTGTCTTTCATAAATTATATTTGAAAGGACGTCTATTTGGTGTAATTTTAACCCTTTTTCAAACCAAGTAGACTAAATTTATGAAAAAGGACATTCTTTGGTGTTAAGTTGTAATTTATTCTCATTTTCTTTCTTACAGTATTGAGCCTATTGTCGGTTCTCGCTTTTGCATTGTAAGCCTATCACCTCAGCAGTTTGCATCATTAGCCAAGCAGATCCTTGTTTATATCCTTTGCAGCTTGACACCCTATACCCCAGGAGGAAACATTCCCCCAAGTGTCCATAACCTACATGCACCCCCTTGCATTGAACATAGGTATGTTCCACTGTTGGAACTAGTTTCTTGCAAATGGAACTTGTTTCCTCCTCTGTATCATAGCATTCATTTGACTATGAAAAAACAAAAAAATATGGGCGGGAAAAGAATATTATCTTATGTTGGCAGCAATCATGTTTCCTTTGAACATAGAATTTTTTTTTGAGTCCACTTTTCATCAAAATTTTGGATTTAGCATGACCTTAGGAATTTGAGCTCGTTACTAAGAGTTTACTCCCCCGACAAGTTACTCTTCCAGTCCTTATGGAGAGTTTGATTAGTGTCTCTTACATCACAAAGTTTCATCATTGAGTCTATGCTACCAGAGTCATCCATATGTCTCATGCTCTTGTTCAAAGGATGTCTATCAGCCTGTATCATCTATTTCTCAGAACTCTTGACTTTGCATGTCATCCATACCCTCAATGTGTCTCAAAGTTGCATGAAGTTGTAGTCTTATTTTCCACCTTAGTCCTACTTTCACTATGGGTAGGAAACCTTGAACCTAATAGTTGAAATTTCCACATTGGTTGCTAACTGGGGGGTTTCCCTTGTGTTTGACGTCAACAAATCTATTCACATAGTTGGATTTTTGCAGTGTATTGGATGACATTATCCTTATTTGTGGTTTCCTTGCCTTTGTAGGCAGTTTTCCTTATTGGCTGCTATTCAAAGGGTCTTTTTTGTGCACTACTTACATCTGGTACATGTGAAAGATGCATAGGGTCATTGGTTTGTGAACATGTTCTTCGTCCAATTTCCTCTAAATAATCAATCTCATGCTTTGTACCTCGTGTTGAATCATGAGAGATGCCTTAATGCTCTCCTTTTAGTGGGTCTCCTTCCATCGACTTCAACCCATCTATTCTGAAAACGAGACCTAGAGTCCTATGAGTACCTAGAGCCTTGCAGTCATCAGTGGTAGGTTCTCCCACCGTAGAAAATTGGGAATACATCAATGTCTCTTGATCAATGGATTCTTCAAGTGTTCAACCTCAACACCTTTATTTTCACTTGTAAGAATGTACTTGGTGCCTTAATACCTAATTTCATTATTGGTATTTTGTCTCATGTTTGTTAACAGTATACCTTAATGATTGGTAAGCAAATAAAGTCTCACTTTGTTCGACCGCAACTGCTTTATTCACATAATGTAGACTTGCACCTTTGGCGGATCATGTAGAAGACTTGAATAAATCAGTTCATAATCACAACTTTCTTGAGTTGTGGCTATCTTTCATTGAACCAGTACCTATATGACTTCATTGATCATGGGAGATCATATTGTACTCCATTGTATACAAACATATTTAGATTGATTTTGAGACTCATTTTCACTGGGCCTTGTTCGTGACTATGAAATCCTATGGCATGTATCTACTCTTGTATTGCCTATTCATGGCCATGGAAAGTTGTTTGGTATATTTCTGCATGGATTTGCAGTGTAATTCAATTGGCATCCATGTGCACAAACTCATTATGGATTGTAATATTCTTATGAGCAACTAGTTTGTCCAGCTGCCTCTCCATTAATCCACTTCTGGGTATTATAATGTATTCCGTCCATCACAGATACTCATATGACCTCACACATTAGGGTGAATTTTTAATAGCAAGATTTTCCTCACCATATGAAAACTTTCTTAGAGGGCCTTTTTCCATTTCCCTATGTAGACTTGAAGCCCATTTTTGCAGTTCCTAGAGCTAAAAATTGTATTTTTTCACATATATGCACCCTAATGGCTATACAACATGCGTATACATAGGTTTCACCATTACAACCTGCATACATCAGGTTTTGTTCTCAAAATTAAAAAATGGTGTTGGGTTTCCATGTCACGTCATGGGATCCATGATCCTTGACCTTCCATATACTAGAAATGTTTTGACTCGACCCTTCAGTTCCATTTGAAGGCTATAAATAGGCCATATCCAAGGCATGGAAAAGAGGAGAAGAATTCAACTTTGAGAGAAAAGTTACTCTGGAGAAATTATTCACTTCATATTGAGTCTGCATCCCTTTTCCCTTTTAAGTCTAAACGCATTGTTCAGCCCCCAAGCTCTTCCCTATTTGATGGAGAACCTCATTGTCTCTCTTGTATGAGATTGCCTTTGGTGGAGGATTGAAGTGGTGGAAGCCCAACTAGAAGGGACTCAGTTTCTTGATTTCGAAAGTGCCGACATGGAAGTTTGTCATTCATACACTTCTATTGATTACATTTTAATAGAAATACTATTTTCTTGTGCAATTAATGTCTTGCAAATATTTGAATTGTTATTCCATGGGTGTATTTGTTATGAATATTGATGGATTATGCTATTGAATGTGATAACTTTATATATTATCACCATATGCTTATATATCTTGGTTTTTTAGGACAATTTTCATGTGTATTGATTTGATTCAAGTGCTCAATGGTGGACTTCATCAAACATCTGGATGAGGTAGGCTCCTTATCTTTTCTTGTTAGCATATTTATTTATATAGCATACCTGAGATTAGAGTTGATTTCTACAATCATTTACCTCTATTTTGGTTTACCCCATGCCATAGAGTGATTTTCCTCATAACAACGATGGAGTAGGAGATCCTTTTAAAATATTACTCAAGCCAGCGCTCATGTGACAAAGGAATGAGATGATGGATACATTTTCATAGATCCTTTGATGACTAACAATAGGCGATGCATATTCATCAAGTGGCCATGTCGGTCCCTTCAAGGTACAAGTCAATTTTTATATCCCCTTATTTAAATGCCACATAGATGTTGATGGTGTAGATAAATGGTTGAATCTACTAGAAGGGTATTTTATAGAGAAAATATTACCTTTGCACTCCTTAAGGTTGTCCCCCATGTCAAGGATTGGTGGGAAATTTACTGTGAGCAAAGGGCCACTGAGGAATGTGAAATATTTGTGGTCACCCCCACTTTGGATTCTTTCAGGGATGCTATTAAGGAACAATATTACCATGTTGGAAGCTATGATGACCAGTAAACAAGATGGAAAATACTACGACAGGAAAGAGACCAGACAGTACCATATTTCACAAATATATTCCATACCTTGTGCACCAAGATGGGTATCAAGGAATCTGAATGACATCCAGTTCTCAAGTATTGAGGTTGTTTGGATAGATACATCCAAATAGAAATGGAGTTTCTGAACATCTCATCACTAGGCGTGGCATATAAAATATGTTGTCAAAATCAAGAAAAAAATTGAACAGAAGAAGCGAGAGTTTGGATCTGCAAATTCCTCATAGTAGAAGCACGGAAAAGGTGGCCCCAATCCACAGAACAAAGGAAAAATAAAGGATGGACCCCCTCAGGAAAACCAATCCAAGTCGAAAATAAAGAAGGGAAATGAGAAGATGAAGAAAGACAATGGGAAGTGGTGCAAATTCCATAAAATCCCCTGGCATAACATCGATTAATGTCGCTCAAAGAAGTCGTTGGTGGCCGAGTTGAAATCCTCAGAGTTAGAGGGAGGTTCTGAATTTGAATCGAATCTAGAAAAATGGAAGTGGATCATTGATGTGGAACCTAGTGCCACTATCTCTACCACCAAGGTCCATCCAAGTGAACCAGAGGAAGGTTAATATCTTTTTCACTTATGGATGTGGGTGAAGGGTGCTCCATTACATTTCATTGTCGATAGAAGAAGTCAAAAAAACCTAATGTCAGTAGAGGTCATTGTTTTGGTTCTTTTGTCACAAGAGTGAGAAGAAGAGAGTCCCTTAACTACCTTGGTAAGACAACAAAGCATAACATAATATTGGTTAGCAAGTTAGTGAACCTGCAAATTAGAAAAAAAAAATACAAATCAAGACAAGAATGACAAACAATGGAAGCTAATCTAAACAACTATAAGCAAATGATGCATGAAATTGAACACATGGAATGGTTGCCCAATATAAAGGAATATTCAAATTACTTGCACTAAGAGAAGAAATATGGGACTATGAATCCCCTATTCCTCCTAAGGTAGGGATCTTTGATCCCTCAAAAACTAGAGCTATCACTCTCCAATGGTGATTTTACAATGATGTAAAATTCCCAATGATTCACTTCACAAGAGGTGCAAATATTTCATAATGCTACAATTTCTCAACCTATGGCTCAAAGGAAAGATGGATTTCTCTAAGAGAATTTGACCAGCATAACAATGCTATGGATTTCTTCTTTTATTTTCATGCCATGATCCTCTATTTATAGGAGGATGGAAAGATATTTTACAACTAGTTTCCAATGTGAATGGGGATGTCTTTGAAGGTACCTACCATACTTTCATTGATCCCAAGGCATATTTTAGGGATATTTTGGGGTATGGTTGAGATCCACTTCATCTGAAAAGTGGTTGAGGCCCGACCAAAATCATCAATATGTCATTTTTACATTTGCGCAAGTTTGTCTATTGTCAGTCGCACAGGGTGCACACTATGTGTGTCGTACATTGTGTCAACTTGCATAGTTGTGTGTGCGATGTATTTGTTGAATATGCGTGGATTTTCAGGTCCATTTTTCATATTTTTTTAATTATCTTTCCAAACTGAATGTCATCATCCTATAACTATTGGTAGTATGTTGTACTTGTGATGCATGTTTGTTCATCCATTGAATGTATTTGTCTGAGCAATTTTTTGGTGATAACAGATGCCCCATGATGTGTGAGGTTAGGAGCATACGTATAGTTGAAATACATCAATGTTTCTTTCTGTTGATATTTTTGGAACAATAGGAGAGTTGTAGTTGTGATTTAAGAGAGACAATGAGAGAAAACCATGAGAGGAAGAGGGGATTCAAAATAAATTCTACGAAAACTGAAATGTAAAGTTGTATCTTTGTACAAACAAGGCAGGCATGCCCCATGCTCATGTCATGAAACCAAAATACTATGAATGTAACTGAAATATTTTGACGAAGTAGATGTTTGCATCGCCCTCGGGGGCGTCAATGACGACAAATGACAATTCTATGGAATGAACTATCTCTAGATTGAGAAATGGGCAATAGTGTAAGATGTTGATAACTTAGAGGCAATGATGGCCTAGTGAATTTAGATTTCTTCAGCGAGTAATGAAAACTTCAATGGTTTCATAGTAGGACCCACCGTAACATGAAATTTTGTTGGAGTCAAATGTTATGGAGATCAACGACATCATAGAGAAGTGATGACTCTTTATGTGTCATCTCAGACTACTCACTGATACTGGAATGAGATCCAATATACTTCCACCTTCTTAGAAACTTGTGTTGACGTTGACAAATAAGGGGGAGAGACTACAAGAAGCAAAGGGATTCTTGACATTTGGTTGATCAAATTGGTATCAGGAAATATATGGAGGAAAATATGGATGAAATAGTGTTAGGGACGAAGCTCAAACTGTATGGGACATGAGAACTATCCTTGATTGGGTGGAAATGACATGATGGTAGCTACCGTAAAACACGATATGGTGTCAAGGGGATTGTTGGCCCTTGGTTAGAGAAAGAAAGCAAAGAACAAGGGAGAAAAGGAAAAATAAGGACTTCGTGGAAGACACAGTAACTGTTACTGGGTCGAAGTGAGCAAAAGAGAAGAAAAGACGAAGTGAAGCCTGAGAAAGCAAGTCATTGGATGAGGAGATCAAGGATGACAGGTCAGCAAGGAAGAAGGACTATGGATGACTCAACAAGTGGGAAAATCCATCATTAAATGCTTTGGAGAATCACACAAGAAGGAAGGAAAGACAGGTTGGTGAAGCCCTAAAAATGTGGATCAAGTTGACATAGGGTTTTAGACACCTAGGATTTTGGTATCTAGGTTTTTGACACCTAGGTTTCGACCTAAGGATGTCGGTGAGTGATTGTAATGTATAAATAAGAACCTGCATGAAGGAAGGAGGTTCGAGCTAGTTTTTGTTGGTATGTTGTGAGAGATTATTGTTGTGTGAGAGAGAAGTGTTAAGTGTGAGAGCCGTTTGGTATTGTAAGATCTCCAGCTGGGTGCAGAGATCAAATACTGCAGCTGGGTGTGCAGGAAGGGGAAAGGAAGGGAGAAGAAGAAATAAGAACTTCTAGCTAAGAGCACAGATAAGAAATGTATGCTTTACCTCAATATATTATAAGCACAGTTTTGTGGACATAGCCCTAGAGAGAGGGTGAACCACGTATATCTGTCTTATGTGTGTGATTGATGTTGTGTTATTTTTCCTTGATATACTATTATTGCATTGTTGTGGTAGATCTGATAGATGCATGGAATAGATTTAAGCTGATAAGTGATATATGCATGCTATATTGTTCTAGTATTGGATCCACTTGATATTCCCTTTGGTTGTAGACATTTTTGTCCTACAACCCCCCCATATATGCTTCGGGTGAGATTGTATATTCTTCGCAAGTGTAGCCGAAAGGGCCAGTAGTTAGGGCTTGTTGATGCACTCTTGGAGTTGAACCCTAGGTCTGCCCCTGTGCCAACAAATGGTTCCATTTCTGGGACAGGAATCTTCTTGAGGGAATGTGGAGGGGGTCACTGATGAGTACCTTCACATACTGATCTAGACAGATATTAGTGGCCACCCACCTATTCCAACTGGCTCCTCTTGATAGTTTTTAGTTCAGGACGTTCTTCTGTGATTCTTTGTAATTGTGGGTTCTACACTTCTAGGGTTGTCTGAAGCCCTGCACAGCTTCTAGGTGGATATTGGTGGTCTCCCACCTAATCCAACTAGATTATTTTGGAATTTTTCATGTCAGTACATATTTATGTACTGACAAGGTCGTTTTGGGGCCCTAAACACTGTTCTTTTGGCTTGCCATATTCAAACTGTAGATGGATTTAGATTTTCACAACATAATGTGTAGTTCTCGAAAATACCTTTCCAATGGGCTATCACAGGCCTAAAACCGAGGTCGTATGCAAACGTTATGACCCCGAGAAGTTGAGGTACCAACTTACCCATTGGGGCCCACATAACTTTTGGCATTTCATATCCTAGGGTTAGGTTTTTGGATGTCTAGTGTTTTTGCATTCATGAGTAATGTTAAAAAGTCCTTTGGAGCCTCATTGTAATCATTTTTCTCATACAAATGCATGTAGAAGACACATCTCTTCTCAGAGATAGCTACCCACATTCGAGAAACTTGTTTTCAATTCTGCAGTTTTACAGTTTTAGACTATTTTATTTATTCAATAGAAGTTATTATTCACTAGATATATGTTTTTGATCTTAGTATCTTTATGTTATTGTATTCATTATGTTATTCGTTTCATTCCGCTCATAAATTAGGATCAGTGGTATCAGAGTGGTCTGCTCTTCATTTATTTTTCTTTGTGCATGTCCCTAGCAAGATCTGGGTACAAGAAGTTGGGACTCGAACTAGTCGAGCCTTTGCAAGATTGGTCGCGCCAATCCCAAAAAAAACCCATGGGGGATGAGAATAAAGATGATGGAGCATGATATTCTTTTAAAATGTTGCTCAAGGAATCACTTGGGAAACAAAGGAATGAAATGATGGAAAATTTTGCACAGATCCTTCAGTGGCTGCCCACAGGAGATGCATATTTATCAAGAAGCCAAGAAACCCCCTTCAAGGAACAAGTAAATTTTGATATTCCATTATTTTAAGGAATGATAGATGAATATTTTGTATATAAATGGTTCAATCTACTTGAAGGGTAATTTTTGGTCCACAATTTTTTCTAAAGGAAAAAGATTACTTTTGCACTCCTCAAGGTTGTCCCCCATGTTAAGGATGGGTGGGATACCTACTATGAGAAAAGGTCCATAGAGGAATATGCAATATTTTTCATCACCTCCACATGGGATTCCTTCAGATATGCCATTAAAGAAAAATACTACCCTGTTGGAAGCTACGAGGACCAGTACACAAGATGGACCACCCTACGTCAGGAAAGGGACCAGACAGTACCAGATTTCACCAATATTTTCCATACCCTGTGCACCAAATTGGGTATCAAATACTTTGAATGACATCTGGTTCTCAAATACCGTGACTATATTCATATATACATTCAAACATAAATGGATTTTTTGTACATTTCATCATTAGGTGCGGTTTATAGATATGTTGTTAAGATCAAGCAGAAATTTAAGCAAAATATGAGAGACTTTGGATCTGTAAAATCGTCAGAGACAAAGCAGGGAAAAGGAATCCCCAACCCACAAAACAAGGGACAGAGAAAATATGGACACTCTTAGGAAAAATAGTCAAAACCACAACATAAGAAGGGTAATGAGAAGTCTAAGAAGGACATGGGAAATTGGTGTGAATACCATAAAATCCCTTGGCACAACATCGAAGAATGTCGCTCCAAGCAGTCACTGGTGGTCAAGTTGAAACCTTCTGAGTCATAGGAATATTATGACTCTAAATCAAATCCAGAAGGATGGAAGCGGATTATTGATGTTGAAACTAGTGCCACTATCGCTACCACCAAAGTCTAGCCAAGAAAACAAGAAGAACCAAAGGAAGGGGAATGCCTCTTTCACTGTCATATGTGGATAAAGGGGGATCCACTTCATTTCATTGTCAATAGAGGCAATCAGAAGAAAATTATCTTAGTAGAGGTCTGAGAGCGACTGGACCTACCAATGACACCGCACCCATAGCCCTACACCATCGGCTACTTTAGCTAAGGAAGATATCTTTACATCATCCAATAGTGCCATCTTCCCTATGGCATCAAGCCCTTCAAACATGAGGTATTGTGTAATATCTGTCCCATTGAATTTTGTGATTTTGTTTTAGGAAAAACATATTTTTGGAAGTGACATGTTGTGTATGAGTCTAGACCCCATAGTGTTATTATTACTTTGGGTAGACAATTATACATGATACCATAGGTAGCACTGCCTACCATTATTTCTTCAATATTTTCTAAGAAATGAAGTAAGGTCATTTCACATATTGAGAAGTTCATATTCTTTGTGATCCATGCTCACAGTAAGCAGAATGTCGTCGCCACAAATGTGGCCTCTACATAGAGCCTCTCTTTGTAGTTGAAGCAAGTGGATGGGATCGTGGAAGAGTACAGATACATATTCTCCTCACCCACTGGGGTACCAACACACTACCAAGTCAAGCATCCAATTGATCTAACCCTCGATGAACCTTTGCCTAATGGACCAATCTATCATCGACCGTTGATGGAAAATGATGAAATCAAATATCATATCCAAGAGTTGCTTCAAAAGGGGAACATCAGACCTAGCTCCTCCCCTTGCGGGAGCTCAATTGTACTGGTGCAGAAGAAATATAAGGCCTGGTGGCTCTGCATTGATTATAGAGCATTAAACAAAATCACAGTTAGGAACCAGTACCCAATTCCCTGAATTGATGACCTTCTTGACCAACTCAAGGGGGGGAATTTCTTCAGCAAGATTGACATAAAGTATGGAAACCACCAGGTTCCCATTGAACTAACTAATGTAAAGAAGACAACTTTCAAATCTAAAGAATGTCTCTTTGAATGGTTGGTCATGCCCTTTGGCTTAAAAAATGCACCAACCACTTTCATGAGGCTGATGAATGATGTATTGAGACCCTTCACCAACTCTTTTGTGGTGGTATATCTGGATGACATCCTTATCTTCATCAAAACTTGGGAGGAGCACACACAAAATATTCAGTAGGTTTTGAGCACTCTATTGCAACACAAGCTGTATGCCAACTTGGAAAAATGCTCCTTTGAGATGAACAAGTTCCAATACTTGGGCTACATTGTTGATGATCATGGGGTGCATGTGGATCTAGATAAGATCCAAGTCATCCATGATTGGCCAGCCCCGATCACACTAACCGAGCTTTGGATCTTCTTGGGACTTCCCAACTTATACCGACGATTCTTGTTGGGATTCTGCCATATTTCATGGGCCCTCAGCCAAGTGACCAAGGGTGGTGGCAGGGAAATGTTTGCATGGGGGGAAGCACAACAACGATTATTTTATGATCTAAAGCATCGCTTGTGCTCAGCTCCATTACTCTCTTTACTCGATATGCAACAATCATTCGATATTGAGACTGATGCATATGACTATGTTGTAGGCACAGTTTTCACTCATCACAGTCATCCAGTAGCATACCATAGTGAGACACTCTCAGATACTGTCCAGAGATACCCCACCTATGAAAAGGAAATGTATTCCATTATGAAATCCTATCGTCAATGGAAATATTACATTATGGAAAAGGATACAATCATCCACACTGATCACAAGCCTCTGTAGTTCATACAAACATAAGGGAAGTTGCATAACGATCGCCATCAAAAGTGGTCCACATACCTGCATCAATTCCATCTCAACATAAAGTATCAGACAAGGAGGAAAAATCATGTCACTAACTTCCTCAGTCGACCTATCGTTGTTGCACTCACCACCATGCTCCATTCTTATGGGCATGAGGCATTTGAGTGGCCCCAACTTTATCAGTGATATCCTGACTTCGCCACCACCTTTCAGCTCTTGGGCAGATGTGCGAGTGTCACGAATTTTCACATTCAGGATGGATTTTTATGCCATCTGGGCCATATATATGTTCTTGCAAGAGAGCATGCAAAGCTTATTTGGGAGGCTCACTACAGTTGGATGGCAGGACATTTTGGTGTGGAGAAAATTATGGTCATTCTACAGAAAAAAAATTATTGGCCAAAACTTCAACAGGACATCAACAAGTATATCATATATTGCACTTCATGTTCCATTTCCAAGACATCCATCAATAATAAAGGCTTATACACCCCTCTTCCTACTCCCAAGAGGCCTTGGGAATCCATATCAATGGATTACATGTCTGGTCTTTCATCCACCAAGAAAGGAAATGATTGTGTATTTGTGGTGGTTAATCGGTTTTCAAAGATGTCATTCTCATAGCCTCCAAGAAGAGAATCACAACGGAAGATATTGCTAAGCTCTTCTTTGAACGAGTGTGGGTCCATTTTGGGATACCATAGACCATCATCTCTGATCAAGACAGTAGGTTCCTCAACACATATTGGTCGAGTCTTTGGTTGTTGTTGGACACCAAGCTCACTAAATCCACTACCTTCCACCCTCAAACCAATAGCCAAATAGAGGTTGTCAATCATATTATTTTGCACATCCTGCGCATGTATAACTCTAATAATCCACATACATGGGATAACAATATTCCCTATGTTTAGCACAACCACAACATGGCTCTCTATAGCTCCACCGACCATATCCCCTTTCAGTTGGGGCTGGGATTCCAACCCTTGGGTCCCATTAATGTTGCACTACCTCTTGCAACCACATAGACAGATTCTTCCCATATTCAGTCTGATACAGACAAAGCCACCATATTCATTGAGTGGATTCAACACATCCACCAACATGTCCATGAGAGTTTTCATAAAGTCAATGCTAAGTACAAGAAGCGCCATGATCAACACTGGGTACCACACAAGTTTCAGGTGGGAGATAAGGTCTCATTACATTTTCATAAAGAACTCCTTACATAGCCCCATCAAAATCTTTGTCCATGTATCTATGGGCTTTACACTATCACCAAGGTTGTGGGTGACAATGCTTTTAAGCTCAACACTCCCCCCTTCCTTGGATTTCACCCAGTGTTCAATATAGACCTCCTCCAACCATATTTTCCACCATTATTGGACACCTCAGAGATAGTAGAATAATTGACACTAAAATATATCAACCCTAACTGCATGGAATAGGAATCCACTAATCATATAGTGGACACACAAGTCAAGGGAAATCACTAGCAGAGAATCCAACTTTATCAGGTTATCAAGGAAGGGCATCTCCTACACCAAGGCAAGTGGCTTACCCGGAGATAAATTCAGAATAAATTTCCTCACCTAATGGGGGCACTCAATGAAATGGATACCATTGCTTCCTAAGGGGGGAGGACTGATCCAGGTGGATATTGGTTTCCACCCACATATTCCAACTATCTCCTCTTGACAGTTTTTAGTTCAGGACGCTCTTCTATAATTATTTGTAATTATGGGTTCTACATTTCCATGGTTGTATGAATCCATACACAACTTCCAGGTGGATATTGGTGGTTTCCCACCTAATCCAATTGTCTTATTTCAGAAGTTTTCATGTCAAGATATCTTTTTGTACTTCCAAGGCCATTTTGGGGCCCTAAACAGTGTTTGTTTGGCTTTCCACAATCAAAATCTAGATGAAGTTAGAGTTTGATGGAATAATGTTTATTTCTCAAAAATACCTTTCCAATGGGATATCACACGCCTAAAATGGAGGTCATATGCAAAAGTTATGACCCCAGGAAGTTGAAGTACCAACTTACCCATCGGGGCCCACATAAATTTTGGAATTTCTTCTCCTAGGGTTAGGTTTTTGGATGTCTAGGGTTTTGGAATTCATGAGTAATATTAAAAAGACATTTGGAGCCTCATTGTAATCATTCTTCTTAGATATATGTGTGTAGAAGACACATCTCTTCTCATAGATAGCTACCATCATTTGAGCAAGTTGTTTTCAGTTATGCAGTTTTACAGTTTTAGCCTATTTTATTTATTCAATAGAAGTTATTGTTCACTAGATATCTGTTGTTGTTCTCTGTATCTTAGTGTTATTGTATTCAGTCTATTATTCATTTTGTTCGACTCATAAATCCAAATCACATTCAAAACTGAATACCCATCGTAAAACATATATGAAGATGAAGCAATGAGAGTTATTTGAGAATAAAAATGTGTAAGAATGATGCATACATATGCCTAGGGTGGAAAGAGGGGACCCTGAGGTGCAAGAATGGAATGAGTGACTGAGTTTAAGATTGAGAATATGACCCAGTCAGGATCTTGGTGGTGTGAAAAATAGAGCTTGTCTGCTCCAGAACGAAGATGAGGAAGTTTTGTAAAAAGGCTTATATATGGGGATGGGGCCCATAATCCCAATTCATTTGTACCTGTTGATGTGGAGGTCTTCTAGAGGATTTGTGAGACTGTTTTGACTTTCACATTGGACTATGGATAGTAGGGGGATGCGAATTCATGAGTAAATCCAAGTTTGTGGGAGATTTTAGTGAAAACTTCATTCTTGAAATGTTTTCCTTGGTCAGAGACTAGATGGAGGGGAACTTCAAAGCAGGAAATGATGTGATTGAAGAAGAAATGAGAATTTGTGTTTGTTGAATTGTTTAAAGTGGGAATGGTTTCGACCCATTTGGTAAAATAGTTGAAGGTGACTACAATATACTTGTGCCCATTACTGGATGGGAAGTTACAAGTCATGAATTCAATGCCCCACTTACAGAAGGGACCGACAATGATGACTAGATGATGAAGGGTAGGTGGTGCTCGACCTTTGTGTGTGTATAACTAGCACTTGTCACATTTTTTAACTGCATAGATGTAGTCATGGAATAGGATGGGCCAAAAGTACCCAACATGAACTATTTTCTATGTAGTGGACATGCTAGAAAGGTGACCACCACATTCTCCACTATGACAATAATTGAGCACTTTATTTGCTTCTTCAATGATGAGACATCGTCAAAGAATGGTGTCGACGCCTCTCTGATATAGCATGTATTCTATGAGGAGATAGCGTGAATATTTCTGACAAATGTGACATCAATCATCTCATGAGAGGTGAAGGCCAAATTTTTCCGTTCAAAGATATACCAAGATATCTCCATACCATGGGTCATCAGATGAAATGAGGAATAAATGTTCATCTAGGAATTTTTCATTGACAGGAAGGTCAGATGAGTTGGAGGGTAAGTCAACCATGAGTTCTTCTGAGATGAGGGTTTTTTACTTTTGGGAGTGGTGAAATCTATATTGTATTCTTGGAGGATGACGATCCAACGAGAGAATTTTCCATTGATTTTGTGGTAGCTGAGAAGATATCACATATGGTTGGTATCAGGCACTACTGTGGTAGTGCGAATTAGGATGTAGTGGCACAAATTCTGAATGGAGAGGGTGATATCAAGGGTAATATTTTCCTCATGATTGTATTTGAGAGGGGGTCCTCAGATATTTTTGCTAATATAGTAAATGGTGTGTTCGTTTTGGTCATTGCCTACTTGAACAAGTACTCCGACAACTAAGACTTCAGAGGAAAACAAGTACAGGATATAATCCTTATCATAGTCTGGGGGACTAATTAAGGGTACTTTGTTGAGTGCTTCATTAAGATATTCAAACATGGCTTGGGCATGTTGGTCCCATTAGAATGGAATGTCTCATCTAAGTAAGCATAATATGTGGGCATGAGTGGCATAGTCTAGAACAAAATGTCGTAGGAAATTGGCTATGCATTGGAGGCTTTGAAATTGAAGTAGGTTCTTGGGGGGAGGAATATCGTTAATGACATGGACCTTTAGAGGGTCGAAGGTGATACCTTTTTGGGAGACGATGAAACATAAAAGGTGGCCTGTAGTGACACAAAATACATATTTAAGGGGGTTCAGTCGAATATTGTATCTTTGGCAGCATTCAAAGATGATCCGTAAAACATTGATGTGTTGTGAGTGATTTTTAGAACGAGCGGTGATATCATATAAATAATCGTTGATATAGTGGATATGGGTTCTGAGGATGCAGGAAATTTGGTTTGATGCACTACTACTAGGGTTTCTCGAAATTGAGGGAGAGTTGGGAAGTGGTGATTGTAATGGCCATATTATGAGAAGATAGCACACGTGTGCTTGGTCCTCATACTGATGTGTTTGGAAGAGAATGGTTCTATGATAGTCAATGTAATGATCGGTGTGGGTAATAATGGTGCAGTTATGTGTCTCGGAATGAGGTTTGTAACTCTAGAAAGGAAGGAAAGAGATTGGTAGGGTGTCCAATAGTGGTGCACAATGCACATGGAGGTGGGATGCATGGTGGGGAAGGGAGAGTGGGTTATTTTTTCTTTCATGTGCCTTGTTGGTTGGTGGAATTTCCCCCGTTGCGAGAATTAGTGCTTCTTGTGATGGTAGTGTTTCCTTAATTTGTCTGATCAGTTGGGTAAGTGGATGGATGATCCACTGATTTCATTAATGGGACCTCAGGTTGGGGTGGGAGAGATAAACTTGGTACCATATCTAGTGGTTTGAGATACCATATAGGGATAGCTATGACCATATTAGGTAAGGTGAGGGTACAAACCACTTGGTATGTTATTACTCCTGGGGGGGTAATATAAGGGTATTTTGGTGATGGCCTATGGGACCATTTTCCAAATGGGGAGTTGACCCATGGGTGTTGATTTTTCAACTGATTCCCCTTGGGGTGGCTGCAAGGAAGGTTCTTTACAGTTAGAACATAAAGGGGGGTTTCTCAGGGAGATCTTGTGGAATAAGAGTAGGGATGAGGTGAAATGATTCCTATAGGGGATGATTGTCGGGGTTAGTTCTTCCATCTGAGGATATGATGCATAAATTATATACACATGGGGTAGGAGGTTTGTGTCCTTGGTATTAACCAATTAAGGATGGGTCATAAAATATTCTTTGTCCAAGGGTATAACATCATCACTCAAACAGATAAGGGGAAGTATTGTATCGATGCTTCCTGACTGATTTGGTTCATAATGGGTTAATTGGTCAATAGTGACGAGCTTCCCATTGTGAGGGAAGATCATGGTGCAAAATATAAAAGATGCTACTACTTGCATGGCGTACATGTATCTTAGTCCAAAAAGGATATTGTAGTCTAGTTGAGCGTATATAACTTCAATATCAATGAGAATGGTTTTTCCCCCCAATTCTACTGGAACATTTTGATAAAGACCTTATGGTTGGGAAGGTCCCCCATTGTATGCTTGGAGGGTGATGGTTGAGGGGATTAACTCTGGGGATCCCAATTGTTTCCATATGTGTTTGTACATGATGTATGTTGATTCCCCCTCATCAATGATGTAATGGTGAACATTGATGTTTCTAATCCTGATCGGAATTTGGAAGGAAACTAGGGATGGGAGACATGGTTCTTCTTTGTCTAAATTGAAAGTGATTATACTGGTGTCTATCAGGTCAACTACTCCCAATTGTGAAAAGAAAGCTTTCCTTTGGGAAGGACATGTCTGGAGAACCTCAATTACTGACATGGAAGAAGGGGATTATGCAAGGTAATGAACAAGGTTGTAGCTATGGGCATCCCGAACATGTGGGTTTTGAACGTTCCTGCATAATGGTACGTGAGGAATGCAGGTGGTGGATTCAGGGTTGGGACAAGGAATCATTAAAGGTTGTCATGTAGACAATTGGGGGGACTCAGATGTGTTCAGGGAGGGAGTCTGAGGGAATGTTTTACTGACAACTGCAAGTTTGTGAGAGGATTTCCTCTTCTGTCGTGAGGAGAATGTTGTGATCCGATGAATTAGTAGGTTGTGGTTTCCCAGGAGGAGGGAACTGTCATGTCGGTTGTGGGCGGGCATGGTGTCTGGTTGTGTGTTGATGCCCCCTTGGTCAGGAATCAGGTTTTGAAAAACCATCAGTTGTGGTGGTGTTATGTAGTTAGGAGGTACCTGCAGTGGCCCTTAGGGGGAAGGAGGGCGAGGGGGGTTTGTAGCTTCCTTCATTCGCTTGAAATTAGCTATTTCGGGGTAATGATGGGTGTAATGGTCATAATCACCAAATGCACATGGGAAGTTGGTTCAAAGGTTGTTATTCCTTCCTTGTCATGATTTTCCATTGTTTTTTCCCATTTGGGGATTTTGGTTAGTCTGGTTTTGGTTGCCCCCCGCTAGGGGATTTGGTTATTGGGGGTTTCCCCCTTGTCCTTGGTTTCTATTATTCCCCTTTCATCGGTTATTGTTGGGTGGATGAGGGGGGTTCGTTGTATTCAACTGTTCAAAATCTTGAAGTTATTGAATATGAGAAGGTTGGATAAAATTTACCCCTTCCTATTGTTTTCCATGTGCTAGTGCAACGGGTTGAGGACCAAGGAAGGGATATTAAGGATTTCCTTGGGGACGTATGTACTGGTTGTATGAAGTGGAGGTGGATCCCATAGTATTAGTAGTACAAGTTGTGGATGGAAAGGGTATTGCCAGTTGTACAAGTATTGGGTGTATGGGGGCCAGGTACTGGTGGTCCCGTGATAGGAGGGGGGGTTCCATGAATGGTGGTGGATGTGGTGGGGGAGGATAATATGGGGTTCCCTCATATGGTGGCTAGTAAGGATTGGCCCCAAACGTGGGTACTTCTTGATCATGTGGGTGAATATGGGCCATGGACCTATTGTGGCCACAACTCCCCCCATAATATTTTTTAAATTATTATGGGTCCCTCCATATGAATTGTGTTAGTATCGCTTTCTAGAATGTTTTGATTTAGTTTATTTTGTGAGATTTTCTTTTTGTTTGGATTTTTGTTTTGACATCTTCATTGCTTTTATTTTATTTTTTTCATTCCAATAGTTCAAGTTTCATTTCATTATGACTTACGATTTGAAAGATATCCTTGGTCAAAATTTTGGTCAATTTTCCAACCTAGGCATTAAAATATGTAAATAATTTTTTTATAATTAATTAAGTTAATTATTAGTTCATAAGGTTAAATTTGATTTAATTTTTGTTTTATTAAATTGTAAATGCAATTCATGTATATATATTTTGTAATTATAACATAAATTAAATAATTAAATGAAACAAAAAACACATATTAAAATAAAATTTATAAAACTATCGAGGGATTTTTATAAATTAGATTAGTTTTGATGACTCAACTTTAACAAGTGATATCTTGCGTTTTACTCAATGAAATGAGGAAAATAATCACTCGTTGGAAATCTATTTGCATGGGGAACAATATGGAAACATTAATTCAAGAAAAATTAGAGATTTATTATCCCAAAAAATTAGGAAAAGTGAAGGCTACGAATTTGCAACTAAAATTAGTTTTCTGAATTGATTTAGAAGATTTTCTTTAGCCAAGAAGATTTTTTGTTACTTATTCATTTCCATATTGTTTCATTGTTAACTTTATCTCCATGGGAAAGCATGCATTACTATTCTAATTTGGTAATTTGTTTTGACATATTGGAAATCACATCCATCTTCAGGAGGCGGTTTTGCAAGGTGGTTTCTGGACAACCGAGTTGAATCTCTCCAAACAATTGAAAACCCATCTACATAATGGGCCGATTTACTTATCACATTGGAATTTTTGCAAACAAATAGATATTTGTGAATATATTGTTACTTTTCTTAAGGGGTTGTTTCCATAATTTCTCCTTTTGGACATTTTGAATTATGTACCTGAGTCATAATTCTGAGTTAATAGTGGGATTTGACCTAAGTGGAGAAATCATAAAAGTTTCATATTATTGTTGTAAGAGGGTTCCAGATCTGAACTTGGGGAATAATTTTGTAGTGAGAAAAAAGCTTGATGACACTGTTGTATTAGAGTTATTTTATTTCTGTGAGGTTTTAGAGGACTGTACAAAGATAGAGTGATTTAAAGTCAATGAAAAATTTCCATTGATTTGCACTATTGTTTGATTTGTAAGCTTGTTGTTATTTTTTCTTGTTAATTTAATTTTGATTTAAATATTTATTTTTGTAAAGCTATATTTACAGAGAAGAACATATTTTAAACTATAATTTAACGATGGATTCAAGGAAACTTGATTGCAGTTAATGGTAACTATTTATCATTTAATTATAATCTTGTTTTGGTTTAATTATTGCTATATTAGAAGAACTATTTCTTTAATATGATAGTAGACATTAAATTGAATTCATAATTGAGTTTGAGTATATGTTGTGGTTATCTTGTTAACTAATTTTTGAGATCTTTCCATTGCATATCTGCATGAATAATTTTCAAATCATATGAACTAATTCTATGATTTGCAAATCAATCCTAATCTTACATTCAATACCAGTCCTTTCCCTGTTTTAGTACTTTTCTCTTGGTTTGGATGAGATATTTATCTTTTCCTAATCAAGATATGATAGATTACATTTTCCTTTATCGCTTGCATCATAGATTAAATTTGCATTTGCATTTAAGTCTATAAAGTCTCCTTTCGCAGGAGTGAAATCTAGTGTGGCGTAGTTGAGCCCTTATGTCAGCCTCAGGGTTACTTTCTTGCAAGAATGTTGCAAGAGTAATCCATTTCCATATTTTTTTCTAATAAAAGCAGGTAACAATATACATTAGTAGATGGAAGGTTGTGTATATATCTTTTTAGATATAGAATAGTCTTGATTAGATTAACATTAGATCAGGCTAGTCTTAGGACAAGGGTAAATGGAGACCCATAAAACCAGTCGGAATCACCATCCCAAATGGATAAGGACCTAATTGGGGCCCTAACCGAGTGATCTGCTTATAATGTTGAACATGGTCAATTTTGGCCATCAACATTTTTAGCACTAATAGGAGGTCCAATGACAAGTGTGCATAATAATTTGATTCTTGTTTGAGCTATTATTTTAATTCTTTCATTTATTTTTAATGGATCATAAAATTCCTATTTGGATTTGTATATCTAGTAAATCATATTGCATCACTCCAACTAAGGTAGTAAATTACTTGTCAAAGGTAAAATTCGATGGTAAGAGCAAAATTTTTGTATATGATCATGTTTTTCAATTTATTCAAAATTTTATAAATTCTTCTTTTTTAATATTGATGAAGGCATTCTATGCAGGATTTTTACTTTTACACTGATAGGTCGGGCCAAATACTAGTGTTTTTTTATTACCAATTTCCTCTTTAGATAGTTGGTATCAGTTCACAATAATGTTCCTTCATGCTTTTCAGGATTACGATTATGACAAGGTTTGTGATCAACTTGAAGCACTTTGTAGATTTGATGGTGAGTCTTTTAATGATTTTCTCTTTTGATTTAAATCGATTTGTCTAAATTTCAATTCCAAAGACTCACCTCCTCAAATAGAGTTAGTAGGATGGTTTAAACATTTAGTTTCTCTTCCTGGTATTTCTAACAATTGTGATGAATCATAAAATGTAACATTTTTAATCTTATTCATTTCTATTGAGGAATCAGTTGCTAATAAATTTGAAAATTGTAAATGTGTTGACCTACATAGAATAGATCTATATAAACAATGATACACACATTTGCAAAGAGAATTGGAAAAATAAGAAGAAGGAGAGAAATAATGGAAAGAATTCTCATTAGCTGTTGTGAATAATGAATAATTTACACATGATATACTCTATATAACTCAATGAGTTAGACTTGAGGTGAACCAAGTCACCATAGTGGTGGTCTAGAGTGATCTGGACACACACCAACAGTTACGAGAGTGAACTGACACCTATTCTAGTCTCTCAGACAGTTACGGGAGTGAACTGCCACCTAGTTGAGTTAACTAGTCAACTAGTCTTTAGTTAACTGACTGAACAAAAAGTAGTGAGGAGTTAAATGGAGGAATCAAGGCTAATGTGCCACTTTGGTGATGATACCAAGGCAAGGTCGAATTAGCATGGTGATGATCCCAATGTTGCATGGTGATGATCCCAATGCAACGTCTAAACTCAACTCAACTAGTCAAACTGAAATGTGAACTGAAAGAGAATATTCTCCAGGTGGAATATTCTCTCCTAAAATATAGGAGACTAGAGAATGACTAATTATGACTAATAAACAAATAAAAACCTTAGGAAAAAGAAATCCTAGGTGTGTGTGAAGTAACTCCAACAGCCCCCCTAAACATCACTATGGTGAAAATAAATATTCGGTCCCGGCAATGAGGCCATGTTAGGCACCCAAGTACAAAAGATACACTGAAAATAAAGTAAGGAAAGAGGGAAAACCTCATGGGAAAATCCCCCCTCAAGGTACAATGTATGTAAAAAAAAAAAAAACTATAGTTGCTAGGCAACTGTGTCCTTCACTCCAAGACGACCTCGTAGAGATGGAATTTCTACTCAGTGAAGGTCTTGGTGAAAATATCTGTCGTCTGTTTTGCTAAAGGATAGAATTGTAATTCGATGATCCCCTCATGTACTAAGTCCTGGATGTAGTGCATGTGGATCTCGATGTGCTTCGTCCGCCGCCTCTGAACTGGATCTCTACAGAACTTCAGAGTACTCTGGTTGTCACACCATATGATGATCGACCGATGAAACTGAATGCCCAACTCAGTGAGAAAATGTTGTAGCCACATAGCCTGAATGGTTATGTTAACTACCCCTATGTACTCTGCCTCGGCTGAAGATATAGCAATGGAAGATTGCTTCTTGCTTAACCAATAGATAGGCCTGAAACCAAGACTGAGTGAGTAACCAAATGTGGACTTGCGATCAATGCTATCACCAGCCCAGTCAAAATCAGTAAAACCAATGAGATCTAATGTAGAGTCTGCTGCATAATGAATCCCAAAGGTGATGGTGCCCTGTACGTATCGAAGGATACACTTTGTAGCTTTCCAATGTAGCTCATGCGGCTCCTACATGAACCTAGAAACTACACCAACTACATATGAGAGGTCTGGTCTGGAGTGTGTGAGATACAACAAGCTCCCCACTAGATGTCTGTACAGTGTGTTGTCAAACAGTGGAGTCTCCTCACCATCCTCAAGTTTGACTCCTGATAGGAAAGGAGTCAGAGTAGACTTGCAGTCTATCATGTGAAATCTCTCAAGGAGATCTCGTGCATACTTGGATTGAGATAGTTTGATACCTAATGCATCCTCACTGATCTCAAGTCCAAGGAAGAAGTGTAGCGGACCCATGTCCATCATCAAAAACCTGTCATGAAGAATCCTCTTGACTGCAACAATCGCTGAAGTCGAGCAACCAATGATCAACAAATCATCAACATACAGAACTAAAAGTAGAAGTGAATCAGCCGTCCTGAGCATGTATACATTTGGGTCTGATTTACAACATATAAAGTTCTATGACAACAGGTAGGAGTCCATCTTGGCATACCATGCCCTCAGAGCCTGCTTGAGGCCATAAAGTGACTTCTTCAGTCGACAGACCAAAGATGAGTCCTGCATAAATCCCTGGGGCTGCTCCATGTAGATCTCCTCCGAGAGATCACCGTGAAGAAATGCATTCTTCACATCCATCCGATGAACTTCCCATCCCTTGGCTGCTACAATGGCAAGTTCCAATCATATGGAATCCATCTTCACTACTGGAGCGAAGGTCTCATCATAGTAAATACCATGAACCTGTTGAAAGCCTTTGGCTACAAGCCTGTCTTTGTATCTGTTGATCTGTCCATCCACTGCACTCTTTGTCCTGTATACCCATTTTCATCTGACAAGTTTACTCCTAGAAGGAAGGGGAACTAGATCCCAAGTCTGGTTCTCGAGGAGGGAGTTGTACTCCTCCTGCATGGTGGATTCCAAAAAGGGATTTCTAGAAGCCTCACCATAAGACTGTGGATCTGAAGAATTAACCAAGAAAAGATGCCTGGAAGGAAATGGTTCAGTGGTAGTGAGTGCAATAGGAGGCTCCTCAAAATTAGATCGAGTCCTCCTAGTATAGGATGGATCACCAACAAGATCCCTTGCATCTTGAAGAGTAGTCTGTGCCCACTTGGGCATCTGCTCTAGCTCTGCAACTGCATCTAGATGCTCTGACTCTACATCTGATTGTACTAACTTTGAATCTAAATCTAAATCCTCTGAGTCCTATGAATAAAAACTCTCATTTGAAGAAGAATTGGCATGTTCATGCTCATCATCTCGGATAGGTGGAAGAGTGAAGGTGCCTGCATGCGGTTGTTGAGGTACATGCAAGACACTTTCCTGGAATTGGACACTATGCTCAATGATGAGCTGGTCCTAGGAAAGATCAATAAGCCGATATCCCTTCACATCGTCAGGGTATCCAACAAAAATTCACTCAATGCTATGTGGATCAAGTGCCTTCCTCTTTTCAGAGGGAATGCGGGCCCATGCACGAGAACCAAAAATGTGAAAGTGGGCCACTTCTGGTTTGAGGCCGCTCCAAGCCTCGTAGGGGGTCTTATCCTTGAAAGATCTATGGGGAGATCTGTTTTGGATGTATGTTTCACAGTTAAGTGCTTCGGCCCATAGTCTCTGTGGTAGTGACTTTGCATGCAATATGCAAGATGCCATCTCCTTTAGAGATCGGTTTTTCCGCTCAGCAACTCTATTTTGTTGTGGAGTGTAGGGAACTGTATGTTGCAACTAAATCCCTGCCTCATGGAAAATATTGTGGATCTCATGATTCACATACTCTCCCCCATTATCAGTTTGGAGGACTTTGATCTTCTTTCCGGACTGTGTCTCAACCAAAGCTATGAAATCTTTGAGGTGTTGAAAGCTATGATCTTCTTTCACGTTTTGCCTGAGAAAGTAGATCCAAGTAAAACGTGAGAAATCATCAACAAAAATGAGAACAAACCTCGCTTTGATGATGAATGGATTCAGAAAAGGACCCATAAGGTCACTATGGATCAGATCTAAAGGTGTGGAAGCTCGCTGAGACTTTCCTTTGTCAAATTTATCTTGAGGGTGTTTTTCGAGAACACATCCCTCACATACTCCCTTGGAGAAGAGGATGTCTAGTAGACCATCAACTAATCTGTGCTTGCTAATATGTTTCATGTATCATAAATTCAAATGTCCAAACCTTTTGTGTCATATCCTACTACTTTCATCAGCATGAGTAAGCAGTAAAGAAGAATCAGGTTCAATGAATTCAGAAAATGTATACAATCTAGACTGATGATTTACCTCACTGGTAGCAACCCTAGAGTTGGTTTGCATGCCGTATATGTCCACAGAATTTGGTGTGAATACAAATTTCTTTCCGATGTTGAAATTCGGCATCTGATACACGGAGAGCAGTTTGACAGAAAGATTGGGAACATGCAGCACATTCTCGAAGCTTCCATTAGTGAGTTCAATCCTTCCTTTTCCGATGACTTAGACATAAGAGTTGTCCCCCATCAAAATAGGAGGACCTTTTCATGCATCCAACAAATAGTATACTTCTTTTGAGGCAACCATGTGATGTGATGCTCCTGAGTCTACGATCCAAGCATCATGAGAGGAATTGATGGCAATCAAGGCATGGCTAGAATTTCCTTTCTTGGAATTCAGATATTCTGGCTTCCTCTTCTTTGCACCCTCAGGGATGTAATCTCCAAGGTTGTTTTGCTGAAGTATCTGAGACATTGGATCTATTTGTTTTTGCATGCTTGCAGATTCTGAATGGAATCCTTTGTGACAGTATGTGCATTTCTCTCCTTTTCTTCCCTTTTCTCCTTTGGATCCGGAGGCATCGGTGAAGGGTTTTGTGTACCCTTCCTTCTTTGTATGTGCATGATATTTCCGCTTATCTTTATCTTTAGATTTCTGATATTTGTGGCTTCCATCATGCATAGTGAGTGCATGCACCCTTGGGCCTTTGATTGCGCCCATGTTGATGAGCTTGGTTTTCTCTTGTGTTAGGGATTTGATAAAGTCCTCAAGAGAAGGCATCTTCCAGGTGGCTCCAGAGGCGAATTTGACAGTATGGAATGTGGATATGAATACTGAGAATTTAGGACCAATATTGGAGATAATGGTGAGAACCATTTGTTTCTCCTCCTTCGATTTATCAACCCCGCAAGCTTTGAGTTGCGACAGTAAATCCTTGAATTTTGTAAAGAAATCTTGGATATTTTCGAAGATTTTTGGATCCAATGTGATCTGCTCCACCTCCAACATGTGTCCCCTCATATCATCATTTTTTCCAAAGAGCCCTTCCAAGATGGTCCAAGCTTCATTGGGAGTCTTACAGGAAGATATATGAAAAAGGAGATCGGGAGAAATAAGACTACAAATTGTTCTGAGTGCCTCATCCATGCGATTTAAGTACTTGGATTTTTCTATGGATGATGTTGGATCTGTATATGTATTCATGGTTAATCTATACAACCCTCTATATCAGATATGTATGGCTATTTTCTCCTTCCATGCAAAATAGTTGTAAGGTATAAGAATGAATTCTTTTTGGAATTCCATCTTTCCATTGTCTTCAATCTTTTGTACCTACAAAAAAATTTGGTGTGCTTTTGCTTAGCACTCTATCAGCTCTGATACCATGTAAATGTGTTTACCTGCACATAATATATCTATCTAAACAATAATATACACATTTTCAAAGAGAATTGGAAAAAGAAGAAGAAGGAGAGAAAGAATGGAAATAATTCTCATTAACCGTTGTGAATAATGAATAATTTACACATGATATACTTAATATAACTCAATGATCTCGACTTGAGGTGAACCAAGTGACAATATTTGTGGTCTAAAGTGATCTGGACACACACCAGCAGTTATGGGAGTGAACTTCCACCTATTCTAGTCTCTCAGGCAGTTACAGGAGTGAACTGCCACCTAGTTGAGTTAACTAGTC
Source organism: Picea engelmannii (assembly GCA_009831015.1). Taxonomy (NCBI): domain Eukaryota; kingdom Viridiplantae; phylum Streptophyta; class Pinopsida; order Pinales; family Pinaceae; genus Picea; species Picea engelmannii. Next base: position 620,332 of record ML777500.1, read on the forward strand.
AACTAGTCTTCAGTTAACTGACTGAACAAAAAGTAGTGAGGAGTTAACTCAAGGAATCAAGGCTGATGTGCCAATTTGGTGATGATACCAAGGCAAGGTAGAATTAGCATGGTGATGATCCCAATGTTGCATGGTGATGATCCCAATGTTGCATGGTGATGATCCCAATGCAACATCTGAACTCAACTCAACTAGTCAAACTGAAGTGTGAACTAAAAGAGAATATTCTCTAGGTGGAATATTCTCTCCTAAAATATAGGAGACTGGATAATGACTAATTATGACTAATAAAAAAATAAAAAACTTAGGAAAAATAAATCCTAGGTGTGCGTGAAGTAACTCCAACAAAAATCAGCAAGCAAATCAATAGTCACCAATGCAAATCGAAAATTCAATCAATGTTCAATCTAAGGTAAAAAAAATTGGATTTTCTCATTCTGAAATTGATGATGAATCACAAAGTATGGACAGCCAAATACATAATGAGGAATCTGAAATTTTCATTGACGAAGATGAGAAATACTCTTCAGGAAGAGAAACTTTCAGGTACATATCATTAAATAGCCATTTTCCCCTTTATCCTGATCTTTTTAATGAAAGTAACTCAATTTCTAAACAATCAACAATTCCTCTATATATAAATACTATCTTAGAAAATAGAGGGGTTGTTATACATCCAACAGATAATGAATTACCAATTATAGATCAGGAAAAGGAATTTATCAATAACTATATCTTTAACAAACCTGAAAATGGCTATGCTTTTGAATTAGATCAGTCTTTTGGTTCTAGTGAATCTTATGATAAGGAAGAGAATGTTAATGAAAAATGTGAAGTCATTTATAATGATGACTTGAGGATTGAAAATGTTGAGGCACTTCACCCTTCAGTGATGGTTATGTCAGGTCCTCACATTATTAATTCTCCAATTCAATCTACATTTGAAGATGAGAAAATCCGTATTTCAGTAAATATTCCAACAAATTCTCATTTTCAAACCTTTAATCATTTTTATGATTTCAATGTCCAAGAGACTGTTGCAGTTTATGACTCGTATGATGATCGATTTATTTTGAATTTTCATGATAATTTTTCACAAGTACATGATCTTATTTCTTTTAACTTCAATGAGACTTGTGAAAATGAACCACTTGTGAATCAATCCTTTGAGTCTTTCCCCATTATTGTAAATAGTGATGTAGGTTTATTTCATAAAACTAACAACTCTTTATAGACTTCAAAACTTATAAAAACATCATATGAATCTAGCATGTTATCTTTCTCTTTTTCCAAAGTTCACCAATCCATATCAAACTGTCATGATTATTTTTATGATCCAATAGATTTATGGTTGGATAATTGGTTGAAGGAGAGTTCTTTTGTAAATAATGTTTTATGTTTTGTTTTATTAGGTATAAATGTACATAATAGATTTAATTTTTCTTTTAGATTAGTAATATTTTTATTTTTATTACTATCGTTGATTTTGGATGTGTACATATGTACAGATATCAAAGAACTTGCATGTATCCACTAGAAATATGACTATACTTAGTCATATTTCCCTCCTAAAGTTAGAGTAGGGGTAGTTCTAGTTTAGCTTAGGTTTTCTTTACTTTAATTTTAGATTCAAAAAAATGATGATCTTAGGCGTATATGAGCTTCATTAAATCTGCAACTTCTTCATGCTTTTATTTTTATCATAAGAAGAGGTTATTCCTTCAAGGTAAGTCTCATACACTTATTTTCATCTTTACTTTTTCTTTGTTATTTTAGTTGCAGTCTTGTTTTATTATTGGTTGATTTAAGCTATATTTTGCATGTCTTCAAGAAATTTCTAGCACCCCTATTGGATTGGAATTCACTCTCCTCACTTCACCTGCTAAGAAAACAATGATGATGTTGATCAAATTAAAAATAAGCTAAATAAGGGATTTTCCGAACCTCTATTTTTCTTTAATTAAATATGATTTAACTTCATCTTTTAATCATCATTTTTGCCTAGATTTTTTGTATTTTTTGTTTGTATAACAAACCCAATTAGTTTCAAATTTGCAAGATATAACCTATTTAGATATCAACTTAAATCAGAAAAACATGCTCAACTATTATATTGAGATATGGTTTCATAAGTTGTCTTTCTGAAGTTTATTTTTAAAAATGGCTTTTTATTTATCTTTTCTTTTAGATTTTGCATTTTCTTTTTTTTGTTTGCAATGTTTGAAGTTTTCTAATTTTATTTGTTTTGTTTTTATTGGATTTAATGATATGGGGGAATATTTCCTACGCAATATCAGTTGGTTTACATGGAGAAAATATTTACTCTATCTTTTCTAATAGGATTTCCTTTATCTAAAGGTCATCAATACCAATCTTTCATTTTGTGTACATCAACCGTTAGTCATGGGGAACATTATGATATGTTTCAAGTATTATAAGTTTCCCTTTATAAAGGAAAGAATTGTTGACATTATTTACACTGAATCCCTCCCACACCCTCCACATATAAAATCCTCTACTTTGGTAGATAAAGAGAAACTAGTGAGGTCAAACTCAATCGGTATTGCATCCGGTTCTTTAACATAAAACCCTCTTGTACCACGCCACTCTCTTCACCCAATTGTTGAAAGCAATTCTCCAAATATGTTTATCAAATGGGTGGGAACAATAGAGTTGAAAGCACATTTATGTGGGAAATGTGTGTAAACTCGTCGGGGTACTAAATAGGCTCATTGGAAGTGGGTAAATGCACACATGGTACCATGAAAACTTCGTCAGGTATTGAACAGACCTTGTTGGTAGTGAAACAATGTCGAGAAAAGTCGTAATTCTATAACAAATGCATACTAATATTTAATAACCTCATACCTATTTTTACTATCCAATAGTAGAGATGTAATTAAAAGTTATAAATATTCCCTAAAATTTGATTCATTGTTTTGGAACTAGGAATTCAAGTACTTTCATCTTTAAAAGATTATTTTGTTTTGATTATGGCTTATGTGGGCCCCTTTGGAACATTGTCATGTGCGAGAAATTTTTTAAATCTTTCATTTTGATCTTTGGTAAATTTAGTCCTACTATCTTAACCAGAGATAACTACTTCATCTCCATGTTTCATCAATTGTTATGGCCACAACACCCCCCATAATGTTTTTTAAATTATTATGGGTCCCTCCGTATGAATTTTGTTAATATCTCTTTCTAGAATGTTTTGGTTTGGTTTATTTTGTGAGATTTTCTTTTTTATTATTTTTGTTTTGACGTCTTCATTGCTTTCATTTTATTACCAACATTCCAACAATTCAAGTTTATCTTCATTATGTCTTATGATTTCGAATATATCCTTAGTCAAACGTTTGGTCAATTTTACCACCCGGACATTAAAATATGTAAATATGTAAATAATTTTTTTATAACTAATTAAGTTAATTATTAGTTCATAAGGTTAAATTTGATTTAATTTGTATTTTATTATTTATTGTAAATGAAATTCGTGTATATATATTTGTATTTATAATATAAATTAAATAATTAAATTAAACAAAATATATATATTAAAATAAAATTAATAAAATTGCCGAGGAATTTTTATAAATTAGATTACTTTTGATGACTCAACTTTAACAAGTGATATCTTGAGTTTTACTCAATGACATGAGGAAACTAAGCACTCATTGGAAAGCTATTTGCATGGGGAACAATCTGGAAACATTAATTCAAGAAAATTTGGAGATTTACTATCCCAAAAAATCAGCAAAAGTGAAGGCTACGAATTTACAACTAAAATTAGTTTTTTGAACTTGTTTAGAATATTTTCTTTAGCCAAGAAGATTTGTTGATGTTTATTCATTTCTAGATTGTTTCATTGTTAATTTTATCTCCATGGGAAAGCATGAATTATTATTCTAATTTTGTAATTTGTTTTGAAAGATAGGAAATCACGTCCATCTTCAAGAGGCGATTTTTCATAGTGGTTTCTAGATAACCGAGAGGAATCTCTCCAAATGGTTGAAAACCCATCTGCAGAATGGACTGGTTTACTTCTCAAGAGGGATTGTTTGCAAACAAATAGATATTTGTGAATATATTGTTACTTTTGATAAGGGGTTGTTTCCATAATTTCGCCTTTTGGTAGTTTTGAATTTTGTAGTTGATTCATAATTATGAGCTAATAGTGGGATTCGACCTGAGTAGAGAAATCATAAAAGGTCTCATATTATTCTTGTAAGAGGATTCCAGATCTGAACTTGGGGAATAATTATGTAGTGAGAAAAAATATCGATGACACTATTGTATTAGATTTATTTTCTTTCTGTGGGGTTTCAAAGGACTGTACAAGGACAAATTGATTTAAAGTTAATGACAAGTTTCCATTGATTTGCACTATTGTATGATTTGTAAGCTTGTTGTTACTTTTACTTGTTAATTTAGTTTTTATTTAAATATTTATTTTCATAAATCTTTCTTTATAGAGAAGAACGAATTTTAAATTAGAATTTAATGATGGATTCAAGGAAACTTGATTGCAGTTAATGGTAATTATTTATCATTTAATTATAATCTTATTTTGGTTTAATTATTGTTGTATTAGAATAATATTTTCTTTAATATGATAGTAGATCTTAAATTGAATTCATAATTGAGTTTGACTATATGTTATGGTTATATTAATAACTATTTGTTGAGATCTTTCCATTGCATATATGCATGAATAATTTGCAAATCATATGAACTAATTATATGATTTGCAAATCAATCCTAATCTTAAATTCAATATCAATCCTTTCCCAGTTTTAGTATTTTTCTCTTGGTTTGGATGAGATATGTATCTTTTCCTAATCAATATAGGATATATTACATTTTCATTCTTCACTTGCATCATAGATTAAAGCTGCATTTGCATTTAAGTCTATAAAGTCTCCTTTCGTAGGAGTGAAATCCAATGTGGTGTAGTTGATCCCTTGAGTCAGCCTTAGGGTTAATTTCTTACAAGCATGATGAAAGAGAGTAATTCCTTTCCTTATATCTGTTGATAAAAGTAGGTAACAATATACATTAGCAGATAGAAGTTTGTGTATATATCTTTGTAGATATAGAATAGTCCTGATTAGATTAACATTAGATTAGGCTAGTCTTAGGACAAGGGTTTTTGGAGACCCATAGAACCAGTCAGAATCACCATCTCAAATGGATAAAGGCCTAATTGAGGCCCTGACCAAGTGATCTCATTATAATTTTGAACATGGTCTGTTTTTTCCATCAACAAGACTTAATCAACCCATCAGCAGTGTGTGATGTTCTGGGTTTGTCTTGACCAAATGGTAAAGGGAGAGGAGCATCAGGTAATATGGTATAGAGTTATCTTGATTGAGCATAGATTAAGTAAAACTGTTGGGCCTTAGTAATGGCCTCGTCTTTAGTTTGGGGGAAGGTAGTGGGAAATTCCTTGGAGAGGAGGGGGACGAGTGATCTGAGGAACCGGTCTAGTCCTTGTTGAGGGGTGGTATCTGATTTGAAAATACTTCTTCTTCTTCGTCATTCATGGATGTTATCAGCTATATGGATGGCCAAGGTTTTTATGAATTCTAATAGGATTTCTAATCCATTTTCATGACGCATTGGGAGTTGGAATAAGGATAAAAAGGATTTCACCAATGACTCAAAGGTTGAGTGGGACCCATCTTTATCGTCCACATACCACTTAGTAGAGGGACCAATGAGATTTATTTGGAATAAATGTAAGTGAATGGAATCTTCCATGAATCTATTGGAAGAACACCATAGGTGAAAATACATAATGTGATTGGTGGGGTCTTCTCTAGGATTACCTTCAAATTTGGGAATATCATAAGGTAGCTTAGTTGAAATATTTGGCTAAGTGGGGTCATGTAATATGTGATCGTTTGTTAGTTTAGTCAAATATGGTATATTGACAGATGTCAAGTATGGCATGGAGGGGGGAGTACTATCCATTATATGTGATGGTTGTTGAAATGGTCCCTGTGAGAATGATTGGGATCTTGATCCTTGTGAATAAGGTTGGGCTCTACCTCTTTGTGGTGGAGGGATAGTTGGTGAGGTTTTATGTGTATTGGTTCCCAATAATGTAGATCCAAGAAAGGATGAAACTAGGACCGTGGCACTTATTTTTGTATGTGAAGGTTGTGTTGATGTATCAACCAATTGGGGGATACCTCCTAAAATTGGGGGGAGGTTTTTCAAACATATATAATGACGGGGATGTTGTTGTTCCCCTATGATTTTGGACTATGTGTGGATGTGTGATGGTGATAATGAGAATAATTGATATAATAAGTGCTTTACAAATTACCAAAACAATGTATCCATAAATTGCATGTAATCAAATGGTGAAAATCATAGACAATCTAATAATGTAACTGGTAGTTTGGTTGGTTTTTCTGACTCCGTGTGGGAGAATATAAAAAATGAATGCACATGTCCTATCCGACATAATGTACTTTCTCTCAAATGGCACTAGACCTCCAAAAAAGAACTCGACAGTGGGACCAAAACCCACTTGAGGAGATACTAGTGAAGGGATGAACAATTAGTTATAATAAGGGGTCAAGGAGGCATATACAGGAAGTATTGGTGATATTCCCAACAAACATTCAAAATCTGATTGAGGTGCGATTTCAACCCACAACCGCCACCCTGGGTAGATAAACCTAGATTTTGGCCACTAAGTCACCTCGATCAAGCATGGCATTTAGATTTTTGGCCTTAGAAATCAGTCACAGGTTGGATTCTTTATAAGGGTTGGGTGACCCAAGGAGGCATGCACAGAACAAAAGTAACTCAGCCTTCGACCCTTCATGGGTGTCTCCCTTCCTTATGGTGTAGAAATGATTGATTTGGAGGATTTTGGTATCCTAATTCACAACTTTCTAAGTTTCAAGTGAGAAATGATGAAGGGGAGTTGTTTGGATGTTTATCCCCAAAATCATAACTCAGACTACCAAATTCTTTTTTGTTCCTCATGTGGAGGTTAGAAGTGGGTTGATTATGGTTTCTTTTAGAATTTGAAAGTGGTATGTTAAGTGGGTGTCATGGTCCAACTTCGTTGATTAAGAGTGGCGTGAGAAAAATATTTTTTCAAACAAGTGAATCTCTTTTGATTCTCCCAGATCACTTATGGGCGCGAGGAGAAGAGAAGACTATGGTTTCAAGTATTCGACAAACACCTCTTGAATATGTGATGATGTGTGAAAGAATTGATAGTGAGTGATGAATTTTTAATAAGTTAAGTGAGAACATTTTGGCATGTAGACGTCACTTGGTTCTTTACAATGGTTGCTTACTTCTAACTTACTAGATGTCACAAACAATCCTTGCTGAAATTGAAAAATCCCTAAGTAACTAGCATGGTGGACATGTGGGTCCTTACTTTTGAGCTTTAATCTCCCTAGAATGTTATCTAATCTAAGAAATGTTTGAAACTATTCCTAGATTGTGAACATGTGGGCATGTGTGGGCCCTTACCATGCTTTAAACTTCTTAAATGAGTTACTCATGAAATTTGAAACTATCCTAAGATTGTGCACATGTGGGCATGTGTGGGCCCTCATAATTCTTTAAGATTGATTTTAAAGGGAGATGTGGGTTTCTTCAAGAAATCAATTTTCATTATTTCCAAGATCACACAAGGGTGCAAGGAAAGAGCATACTCCAAGATTGTATAAATAGCCTTCTAGTCCTGAATTAATGTGATTTTTTTGTAAAAGAAAATATTTTGATGAAATTCAAATGCTAAACGTTAAGTCAGCCACGTGGAAAGTAAAGAATTAAAAGATGCAAAGGTTATTTTTAGCCTCCCTAGATGTCTATGTGTGGTCTAAGTTATCTATACAAGAATGAGTTCCAAGCCTTCTTTTGATGGATTTTACAAAGTGCATAAAGTAAATCTACACTACTTGGTGGAAATCGGCTTCTCAAGACTTATAATTTTGAAAAATAAGACCACTGCGTGGTTGAAGAAATAAAAATTGCACACCGCACACAAAGTGCGGATTTATATAGTTATGATAGAGTATGGGACCACGCAAACCACACATCTAATAGGCCCAAAACCATGCACACACAAAGAGTTGGCGGGATGAAAATTTTGAATGACCTCTCCGAAAAAGAGGCTAAAATTTGTTGTCTGAGGATGAGGCTAGGTTGGTTCTTGGTCATGCAAACAAAATAGAGTGATACTAACAGCTCTAAAATCTTGCTTGAGGAGGAATTATGATTCAAATTCCCCAGTGTGGTCGCCAAACTATTTGGGTTCTTTTTTCACAAGAGTGAGCAAAAGAGAGTCCCTTAAATATCTTGGTAAGACAACAAAGTAGAACATAAGTTGGTTAGAAAGTTAGTGAACCTACAAATTAGAAAACAAAATACAAAGCAAGACAAGAATGACAAATAATGGAAGCTAATGTAAAAAACTATAAGCAAATGATGCATGAAATTGAACACATGGAATGGTTACCCAATATAATTGAATCTTTGAATTGAGTGTACCAAGAGGAGAAATATGGGACTGTGAATCATCCACCTAAGGGAGGGATCTTTGATCCCTCAAAAACTAGAGCTATCATTGTCCAATGGTGAGTTTACAATGATGAAAAATTCCCAGGATTAGCTTCACAAGAGGTCTAAATATTTCACAATGCTACACTTTCTCAACCTATGGATCAAGGGAAATATGGCTTTCTCCAAGAGAATTTGACCAACATAACAATGCTATGGATTTCTTCTTTTCTTTGCATACCATGATCCTCTATTTATAGGAGGATGGAAAGATACTTTACAATTAGTTTCCAATGTGAATGGGGATGTCTTTGAAGGTACCTCCCATCCTTTCAGTGATCCCAAAGAAGAATTTTAGGGATATTTTTGGGTATGGTCGAGATCCACTTCATCCCAGAAGTGGTTGAGGCCTTCCAAAAATCAAAAATTTGTTGTTTCCACATCCACGTGGGTTTGTCGAATGTTAGTTGCACAGGGTGCACATTGTACGTGTTGTACATTGTGTTATCCTGCGCAGTTGTGTGCACACTATATTTGCTGAATATTTGCGGATTTTCAGGACCATTTTGCATATTTTTTAATTATACTTCCAAATTGAATGTCATCATCCTATAACTATTGGTATTATGTTTTACATTTGTTACCTGTTTTTCATCCATTGTTTGTATTTGTCTGAGCAATTTTTTGGTGATAACATTCATCAAGCGGTTTAACCTGTCGATGACACCACACCCGTAGCCTTACACCATCGGGTGGTTCCACCAAGGACGATACCTATGCATCATCCAACAATGTCATCTACCCTATCGCATAAAGCCCTTCAAGGATGAGGTATTGTGTGATATTTCCCCCCTTGAAGTTTGTTATGTTATTTTAGGCCTACCATATTTTTGGAAATGGCATGTTGTATATGAGTCTAGACCTTCTAGTGCTATTATTACTTCGGGTAGATAATCGTACAATATACTAGAGGTATCTCCACCTACTACTATTTCTTTGATCTCTGTTAAGAAATGCAGGAAGGTCATTTCCGAGACTAGGAAATTTGTCTTCTTCATGATTCGATCTCAAAGTGAAAATAAGGTCACAACCACATACATGTCCTTTCCACATAGAAAAATAAAGTGGAAAAGATTGTGGAAGAATATAAAGGAATATTCTCCTCACCCACCAAGGTGTCACAACACATTCAAATCAAGCATTAAATCGATCTAACCCTCAATATACCTCTACCCAATGGGCCAGTCTATTGTCGCTCTCTAATGGAAAAAGAGAAAATTAAATGTTGGTTAACTTCTTCTTGATTTGACCCGGGTTCTGACCTCAAATAGGTTTCCAACAAAACCCTCAAAACTATCGGCCCTCCTGGTAAACCAGAAGGCAACACTGCGCACAAGGTGCACAATGCAGTCTCACCCGAGATAGATTTTATGGGGGACTGCAATACTTAGGTGTTTACATTCTAGGAATTTCTGGGGATTGTGGGTGGTTTCTTTCTTCCTTATGCATTATCCTTGCTAATCATTCATCTACTTCTATAATCCATTCATCTTAAACCTATGCATGCATGCTGATATAGCTACTTTAACCATTAATTCTTAAGCTAATGATCAACAGAAAAGTAGATAATTCATTAATAATCACATAGAACACAAGGTTTACCGTGGTTCACCCTCTCCTGGGGATACATCCACAAATATTTGGCTTCTCTTCTGGTTTATTTATTATGCTACAAAATCTTGCGTTTCACGCATTACATCTTCAGTAATACAATAAAAATGAGGGTAGGAACCTTCTATGAGGATGACTAGATCACACCAGGCTCCTCATCATATGGCATAACCCTCAAAGACTAAATTATTCGACTCTTCTACAAGACTCATTACAAACTTTCTTATATTTATCGACTGAACTCTTGAAATTCCTTAACCTTTTACCTCTTGAACCTCATTAACAACTTATGACCTCTACCTCCTAGGTCCTTACTTATACTACTTTATAGGCTTACATCCCTTACAATGTTTTTCGAAAACCCTAACCATATCACAGTTATTCTTGTCTTCCTACGCGCCACTTTGTTTTTCCTCCTGCATGTTTCTTTTCATTCTTTTTTTCATGTTGATTTCTTGCCACCTGTTCCACGCGCTCCAAAATTAGGTCTTTATTTCCAAAACATATCTTTGTCCAAAAATAGGCCTGCACCCAAAATAGACGTTCTTCCCAAAATAGGCATGCGCCCAACAAGACCCCAACACTAACATATGGCTCGTCCTGATCCACTCAGGTGGTGTGCACTCCCTATAAAGCATTTTCCAAGCTATGGAACTTCTCCGCTAGTTCCTTTCCTTTTTCCTTCACATGAGCAACTTTGTCTATTAATGCCTAGACTATCTGTGTTGTTATATGTTCCTATAGTAATGTTGTGCTCTATGAATATGAATGTTCCATGCTTGTCTTCTCTTCCTTCAGTTGTGAAATCATCTATGTTGTATGTTCCTGGAGGGGCTCCAACTGGGCTTGTCTTTCTTCCTTATTCATCTGCATTGTCTTTAACTATGTCCGTAGAGTCTTGATTTCCTAGGTGCTCTTCAAGCGCTCCATAATTCTCATGGTTTTCTGTCATTGATTTAACTCTTATATGGCAGTGCAGATTTTCTCCTCTTGTTGGTCCAACTGTTGGACCTTTTCATCCTCTTCCAAAATGGTCCAAATCTTCGCAATTATATCGAACAATTTTGCGACTTCCCTTGCTTCCTTTTCCATCTACGTTATATGGAGTGCAAATTGTTGTTCTCTCTATTCTTGAACCTCTGGAGGAGTCGTAGTATTAAGTTTTTCTTTTAGCTCCTCTATTTCCTACCTATATCCCTCAATAGTTTGTGAAATGATTTTTATCTTTTTTTCTGCACTCCTCTATGGTGCTTGTGCGTTATCTAGGATGCGATCATATACCGTTGTTAGAACCTTATCAAGATTTTCAATGCATTATTTCGCCTCCTCTTTCTCCGAGGTCAATTGGTTGTAGGTGATTTGTAACATTTATGCAACTCCCCTACCCACCTCCAAGTTAGTGGCATCTGCACGGGCTCTGGATTGTACTTCTTGCATTATACTAGCCTGGAGTCCATATAATGCCTTGGTGGGTATTTGTGCCATGACTACCTAAAATTGGTCAATATCCCCCATGGGTTTCTACATAGTCTCTTGATCTTTTATAACCATTTGTTATGTGACTATTAGTGTATCCTTGCCTTGCACTACTATCTAAATTGTCTCATCTCCTTCTTTCTGCGTAGGGGGTCATTGTGTCTTTTCATGTTGCTACGTTGTGACCTGTGGTATTGCATGACTCTGTAATTGTTGTATCATTTCATGTAATTCTATGAGTTTGTCCATGATATCTTCTATGTGTGCCTCTCCAATGTGGACCACCTCTTCCCCCTTGTCCTAGACCTTGTCTGTGATGAACTCAGCATCATCCTCTATCAAGGTGATGAATGGGTATTCCTTGGTATACTTCATATTTTTATGTGTCTCCTCTACCTGTGTTGTCTTCATTTTTGTCTGTGAGGGATACACCCCACTCATTGTGACCTTTACTCTTTCCTAACCAACTTGATATGTGTTCCCCTTTTTTTCATCATACTGACTATCTGTCCTAGTCAATGTTGTTGTCCTCCTTTGTATTTTTTGAATTTTGCTGCTTCTCGATGCTTGAGTGTGTGCTTCAACCTTCCTAGTGTTATCAATTGGGTTTTTTTTTTTTTTTGAGGAACCTGATTCAACCTTCCCCTTGGGCTTTTTGGATTATGTCATGGCTAGATTTGTTGTTGGTTTTTCTATTGGCACCTTTCACTGTGCTGGCCATTCTTTGATTATCTAGTCAATATCTTCCCTTGTGACGTAGTATTTCATCTCCAGCCTTGCCTACTTTGGATCCCTTACGGCCTAGATCCACATGTGGTGTTTGGATTCCTTAAACATGTCTATCCCTTGATTTTCCTAGACCACTTCCACATGAATGCGCCACACATTGGTTGTGCGTTGTTATATCTCTTATAGAAACATCGCAAATACTCTATTAGTTTCCTACTGATTTTTATTATCCTTGGCCTGCCAGAGGGACTCTTATTTTGTTGCATAGAAATTTCCTTTCCTATCCAGAAATGCTGAAACAATTGGCTCCTTCCATATTGATAAAGCTATGAGAATCATGAGCTAAGAATAGTGGAACTCATTCCATTATCCTACGCATCTCTGCAGCAATCAAAAACTGGTTCAGGAGGTACGATGCCCAACTAAAAATTACTCCCTTCGCACACTGTGCAGCTACTTTGATGACACCTATTGGCACCTCTTCTTTCCTACACTTCCTAAACATCTTGCAATCCATGATCTTGCTAGTGAACCTTGTTGCATTGTCATTGATATCTCTAAGCACAATTCCCATGTTTCCCCTAATGGTGCTCTTTTACCAGCTCAACGATCTCATTCTCGCATGCCTTATTTTCCAGGTACTCCTCTAGGCATGCGCCTATAGTAGGTAATCCTGTAATTTTGGCGATCAACGCCACATCAAGCTGTACCAGCCTATCCATCCAAAGGATGTTTCCATGTACCTGGGATAGAAATTGTTTGACGCAAAGCCCAAGGTTTTTACTGTGCCCAAAGTGGGATATGTCTAGGAGGTTCGTTATCCCAGAGTTGTAAAGCCCTTTTATCCATTGTGCAAGCTTCGTTATTGGTTTTCCTAGGGGTCCAATTTCCCATCTATTTTCTAGGTAGGCTTCCTCGGCCAAATATGGGAATTTGGTTGCATCGTGCACATTGTGTTTTGAGAACCTAAGTTTTGATACTTTTTTTAGCATGTCATCCACTATGGCCATTGCGTCTATGAGGTAGGGAAGTGTAATGTATGTGGAATCTTGCACTTTTATTTTCTTTCTGAGAGCAGATAGGAATGCCTCTGTTTTTTTTCTGTCATGTTATTCCCCTTTGGAGTCTAGATGGTTGGTGATGTCCTAAACCAACACCTTCTCTTTGTCACGACCCTATTGTTGAACAATCGTTTCATCAGTTTTAGTCAGTGTTTCTGGATTAGGGTTTGTAATATCATCTCGAGTCCCATAACTCTATCCTACTTCCCTGTTAAGAACCAAACATCAATATAGCATAGAAAAACCTCAGGAAAAGTACTCAACGCCTTGAAAAAGAGATAATTTCATATAATAAGCCTCTTCGAGGGGGCAACCTCCTTTTACCCCACTTAAATGTTCAAGTACAA
>ML777500.1:639781-706379 GCA_009831015.1 Picea engelmannii
GGTATAATTACAAATAATGGCCTAAAGCCGACATAATTAAAATAACATTACTAATCTAAATTACAACTAATGGCCTAAAGCTGACATAAATAAAATATCATTACTAATCTAATATGCCCCAATTAAGGGGTAATGAGCCAACATTAGGGCTTAACATTCCCCTTGTGTCATTGTCAATGTTTCCTCCTCAACCTATGTCGGTCTAATTGAATTTGTCTTAGAAGTGGTGACATCTTCAAGCTCGACGACGTTCTCGGGCTCCCTCATCCTTTCCTTCCTCCTTTGGCCCTGTCGAGTAACTCGTATGTCCTGTCCTAGAGTGCCAAACTTTGGTTGTGTCATATTTTATATGATTCGAACCCTCACTCTCTTTTTTGCACAATTATATCTATGGCATGCACTTGTATATTTCTATGTGCTCAAATATCACTAAGTGTCGAACTAACGCGTGCTTTTTGCACTTTATATACTCGGTCATAAATGTTTTTCGTTTTTTCCGTGCATTTGTGTCAATTCCAATTTTTCCTACACGTTGTCTTTCTATGTTGTCGCAGTAATTGTTGCGCACAACTTTTTTTTTCACTTTCCTATTTTTCAACCAACTTCTGCTCTTTTTGTTTTTTTCTTTTTTCTATTTTTGTATTCCTTTTTCTTCTTTCTCTACTTTTTATTTATTTTTATTAGTTGTCTTTCCTAATATATATTATAGTATACTATATACATGACTATCTTATTGTGTTGTAACTTTTAAGAGTCAGTAGGTTGATTGTAACTGTATAGTTTCAGTCAAATACCGTTGACCATTCCTTTCATTTTTGTTCCTCCCAAATCATTTAGTTGCACATATCCCCAATATGTGATATTATTTACATCATATGTACCTATCCAATGCATCCTAAACTTACCAGGGTGTTGCAAAAATTTGTTGTCATAGAGAAGAACTAGGTATCCCTCCTTAAAGCTCTTCTTTTTAATATGTCTGTCATGCCAGGCTTTGTCCCTTCCTTTCTATACTTCCTGGTGAAATCCTACTAGAATCCTATCCTCTTCCATTTCCATTAATTGACTTAACCTCTCCTGTATTGCACCTCTTTCTGTCATGTTGGTAATTGTTGCTATGCGCAAGTTGGGTACTAGAAATTCTAATGGCACCCTTGCTTCATGTCCATTCACCAATCTGAATGGTGTATATCCTGTTAAATTATTGCATGTGGTTCTGTATGCCCATAGTACTGCTAGTATTTTCAAGACCCAATCATCCCTATTAACATTGCAAATCTTAGTCAAAGAATTTTCCAAAATCTTATTGAAAGCCTCTACTGTCCCATTTTCCTGAGGATGATATGGTGTACTCTTATGGTGATAGACTTAAAACTCATCAATCATATCCCTAAAGGTATTATTAATAAAATGAGTGCCTTGGTCACTCATAAAAATCCTAAGACATCCAAATATGGTGATCACTTCCTCAAATAAAAAGTTTGTTGTTGTCTTTGCACTACAATAGTTGACTCATGTTGATTCTTCCCGTCGTGTTAAGTATTCGGTTGCAGTAATGATCTATCTTGATCCTGGACTTTTGTCGGTAGATTAATAGGTCCAAAAAAGTCTATTTACTATTTTTCAAATACCTCCATAGTTACTTATGGTATTAGGGGCATCTCATCTCTTTTGTTGGGTTTTCCAACCCTCTGACAGACATCACAATTCTTACAATAATCCTTGGCATATTTATGGATTGTTGGCCACCATAATCATGCGTGCAATACCTTCTGTGTGGTATCTTTTCCTACATATTTTCCTCCAGCTATGCCTTCATGAGATTCTACTAAAACCTTGGGCCATTCATGTTCCAATACACACCTTCTTAAAATTTTATATGTGACCATCTTGTATAAATGACCTGCAATGAGTTGATGGTCTACAGCTCTGAGTACCAGGTTTTTCTTATGCACAGTGATAAAGTCATGTGGTGAAACTCCTGTACTTAAGTATTCAATAATATAAATGAAGTATTCATCAGCTACATGTACTGAAAATAATTGTGGATCAGGGAAGTTTTCTTCCAAGTTAGTAGGTTCTTCTCCATTGGTTACCCTTGATAGGTGATCAGGTCCTACATTCATCTTCCCTGGTTTGATTATCACTTCGAAATTGAATTATTGGAATAATAACATCCATCTACAGATCCGCCCCCCAGCACTGGCTTGTTGACTATATATTTGAGGGAGGAATGGTCTGCAAGAATTTTAAAGTGTTTACCTAGTAAATAGTGTCTGAATTTATGAAGTGCATATACCATGGCTAGGCCTTCTCTTTCTATGGTGTTGTAATTATTCTCAAAATCTAACAATTTTTTTCTTGCAAAGGTTGTAGGATGGTCTAAGTCCCCTTCTCCTGGTTGCACCAGAATTTCTCCAAGTGCTATGGCTGATGCATCTGCATGCACATGAAATGTATTTTCCCAATATGGAAATAATAATATATGTGTTGCCACCATGTGTTCCTTTAGAGTGTCCAATCCTTGCTGACAGTCCTCATTCCACTGAAATTTGGTGTCCTTCTTTAACAATTTTTCCATTGGTGCAATAATATACACATACCTCTTTATAAACTTCATGTAATAGCCTATATGTCCTAGTGTTTCTCTTAACTAACGCACTTACTTTGGTGGTGGTAAATTCATGATGAATGCAATCTTAGCAGGGTCAACCAATAAACCCTTTTTACACACTATATGTCCTAACAATATCCAAAAAGGTGTACCAAAAATTCATTTCTTTATGTTTAATGATATATGACATTTCCTACATCTTTCCAACATTAGTATTAACACTTCTACATGGTCCTTCAAAAGATTATACACAGTCCACTCATATAGATATACTTCTAGAAACTAATGTATGAATTCCTTAAAAGAATCTATGACTACCCTTGAAAACATAGTTGGTGCATTGTTCAGTCCAAAGGGCATGACTTTATATTGGTAGGATACCCATTCCGTAGAAAAATAAGTCTTATACATGTCCTCTGGAGCTATTTTAAATGGATGGTATCCTGAGAATCCATCTATAAATGAATATTCTTCCTGACCTCCCACATTCTCTAAGACCTCATCTGTAAAATGGGTAGGGAAAGGTTCATGTAAGAAAGAATCATTGATTTTCCGCAAATTTACACAAATCCTTATCCCCCCTTTCTTATTTTACTGGACTACCATGGGGCTGATCCATTCAGATTCCTCTACTGGTTCTATAATACCATCTTCCAACATTTAGTCAATTTTTTCTTTCACTTTCTTCTTATACATTGGATTCAATCTGTAAGGTCCCAGTATGATAGGTCTAGCCTCAAGTTTGAGGGGTATCTTCATCTCATGAGCCCTATTCCCATTGAGTCTTGACCCCAACCACTTCAACAACTTTACATGGATTAGAGAGGGATCTCTTGGAAAATCTCCTTGACTTAGGGCAAGATATACCTAATAGGACACCTCGTCAACCCTCCCATATTCAAGCTTGACAAGTCGCATAGTGTTTTTTAGAAATTAACTGTTTGATATAGTGATCTTTGATGCACATGCTTCGATGGATTATTTATTGATTGGATTCAGTTATCATGATGTTATGACTTGATATCCTTGGAGGGCATGCTCATTTGTCTTTGCAGGACCTAGTTGGTGGACAGTTTTGGGAGAACAATCCTAGCTTTGGCTTCCATCGGGCTACAAGCCCACATGTTGGATGCCAAGGGTCCACATGCCAGATGAGAAATATAATACTTGGAAGGCCTTGATGATGACTTGGATGAGATATCCCATCCCTTACTTCCCAAACGATTTTCCCACGAGGGGAAAAATGTCCTATTTTTTACCTTGACATGATGTTTGGGGGGCTAAGGCATGGTGGTGAGATGATGCATTGGAACTTGGACATTTTGAGGTGTTTGAGGCTTTGACCATGAAGGAAAACATTGGGATGCTTAAAACATGGCTTTAGGAAGCCTTACTACCCTCCTACATCACCAACGACCTTCTGCTAGTGTCAAAACGTCCCATAAAGGGGTGACGTCAATGTAAATTAGGGTTTTATTTGTGAAAAAGTGAAATTTTAAATGAATTGTTTAATATTACTTTGTTAAGGGGTAAATATTAGGGTTTTTGACCCCTAATCTTGTGGTTTACCACTTAATTTATGGACAAGTCACCTTGGTGACATTTTGTATAAATAAGAGATCATAAGATCTCATTTTAACATAACTCTCCATTGTGAGAGGCTCTTGGACTGAAAATTTCACTCTCTTTGGATAGTTCTCTCTCTTGTGATTTTGTTTATGGATATTTCTTGGTTATGGTTGATGGATATGGTGTGCTAGCCTTGGAAGGATTTATTCATTGTTGTTTTGGTGGTTAGTCTAGATTTTATTGCCTTTTAATGCTTAAAGGTTCCATTTATTTCATTGCATTATCATTTATACAAGTTAAGGTTCTATTTTCTTGAGACAAGTAGGTAGCATAAGAGCATACACCCCTACCTTTTTTTCCACCATTTTATTTCTAAGTGAATATTGCTTCATAAGGGTTTACTAAGAGTAGTATAATTGCATACACCCTCCTAGTTAAAACCCTAGCTAAGAGAAGCTATCCTTGGGGAGTAAAAGGATTTACGCCCCCCTAGGAGGTAGAATATATAAGCTTATTCATATTCTCTTGACCTCATTAACCCTTTCTTAAAGGCACTAGTCATTTACTTATTGCAAGGGAGAAATAAATTGTTGCCTTGGTAAACATACAAATTTCAAGTTTTGAAGTTGTTTCTTTTGGATAATGATCATGATGCCTTGGGGATTATTCCTCCCTTAGGGTGTCCTCTTTCTCCCATAAATTAGTATTTCTATATTAAAACTAACCTACATTCATTAGGGTTTCTTTAAAATCTAACCCTAACCGCTAATAACTCACAAACTAACCATTTTACTTTGCTAGTTTAAAATACTGACCTAGGTGCATATATTGGGATAGATTTTGGCACTTTTTGATGGTCATATTTTATGTTGTACTTCATTGAATGATACATCCATAAGGTTGATATACTGCTGCAGAAATATACTTTTATGACAACCATATTTATTCAGTCTTGAAGTGTTATTTTCGGTCCACATTGGTTACTAGTTTTATTGCTGACATTGCTAACTAATATAGACCGTTTACTTGTTGATTTGGATGTAATCTATTGCTGATATAAATGCTGCAAAATAGGGACAGAAATATTAAATTTTTGGTCCACTTGATATATTTCTTTGCATTTGGATTTTTCTTGTGTCTTGGGCAGGTACAATCATTGGGCTAAGCAACACATCATTTGGGGCAGCAATACTTGGTCAACAAGGCATCTACCTTCTCCTCTTTTCCACTTAGTACACTGAATTCTAGGGGCCTCTCCATTACCTTTTCCTTTCCCCTTTCCTTTCCCCTTTCCTTTCCCCTAGGGTCTCCGAGATTTCCTCCCTAGAGTGACCTAGTCACCCTTGAAGTGTGGGACCTACATTAAGATGACATTGGGTGAAGGATTCCCAATTTGTAGAAATTGCTTTTGTGGCTGGGTTGGGCTTTCCCAACCTACAACTTGTGCTATAACATTTTGGTGTCATTGTCGGGGAAGATTTTGAATCTTCTTCATACCCTAAATACACTTTGGTAAGCTACCCCAAAGCCTTTCCCTTTTCTTTCCTGACGACTCCACCCAAGGAACGTTCCATTTCCACCCTTCTTGATGAGCTCATATTGAATCTCATCTGGCAACTCCACCTTCCTAGAACCCACTTTTCCCTTATCCTTTTTCATCCTTTGGTGAGCCTTGAGCTCATCTAGAAAATCCATTGAGGTATTACCCTAAGTAATGGAACCATGGCCTCACGGGACTTACCATGGGAATTCCATATGGTTTATCCCTCCTTTGATGTTCAGGATATTCATGTATATCCAAATCATTTCTCCTCGGAGTGGAGGGAAAGTTGCCCCGGAGTGGAGGGAAAGTTGCCCCAAATTTGATGGTGATCCACCTCTAAAAGTCACCCATGTCATGAATTATATTAAGTATGCTTTGAGATTAAATGTGCTACATGAATATGTGTTGATGAAAATTTTTGTGTCTTCATCGTAATCAAGTCAAAAGGATTGGTTTGCACACTCATGTTATCCAAAAAGTATCCCTTCTTCTACAAAGCTCATTAAAGAATTTCTCAGGAAATATTGACCAACTACTCAAAGTTTGCAAGATGCTTTCCAAGAGCTCAAATGCACTCTTTGCTGAGAAGGTTTTCTGATAGATGATGAAACAATAGATGAGGAAAACCTTGAAGAATATATAGATGAGACATATGATGAAGATGAAGTATCTACTCTTCCACTTGATGAGGACATCTAGACCTCTGTTCCTCCTGCACATCAAGAAGAGAACATGATAAGTTATAATCTTTTTGAAAAAATTGATGATGCCTTGTTCCATGACTGTGGAGATGAAGAAAACTTCCAAAAGGATATCGATGAAGTTTCCCTTGTAGAAGGCCTAAACGGAACATTGTATTCTACTGTCCCTTTCAAAGAAGATGAAGTTATCTAGTCTTGTGAAGAAGTAATCAGCTTCTATGATGCAAATGAAATCACGGAACATCCCTCGGATACACTTGATGATCAAAGTGATGATTTCATATAGATTGGGAGATGCAGATGGGATTTGGGTTGTTTCAATTTTTACGAAGATCCTATCTACGACATTGAAGGAACATATTGGATAAAGGATACGAAAATAATTTCTTCATAGGATTTATTTTTATAGCCAGATGGTCCATATATGTGCTAATCCAATTATATGTTTACAGATTTGTTCCATCCATTCGAGGATGATCTAATGCAGCGTTTCCAAGATGATTTTCAACCACCATACTCAGATTTTGACAGACATCAGTTCATGGCCTGCCCAAAGAAATATGAGGTCCATACTACCAAAAGGAAATACTTTCATGCTGAGACTTTGGGCAGGGATTTGTAGACAAAGAAGAGACGTTTCCTGAGTCCGACGTAGGAGTTTTTCTATAAGGTTGTGCCTTACCCGATTTCCTCTTGTTTGGGAAATCATAGGGTTTTCTTTGGATCTCTTGTCCTTTCTCATATTTTTGGGAGCAATGATCTTCTAAGTGAAGATGAATATGAGCCATCATCTATGTATAGTATCCCCCTTTAGAGATGGATTGATTAGTCTTGTGGCTACACTCTCCGGAAGGATGATTGGGATGGTGGTTTCTTTTTCCAGTAGGATTTCCTCCCTCCCACTCATCTTCATTAGTTTTATTTCATGATCAATTATATGTGTGTTTATACTCATGATTATTATGTGCTTGACTTATCTTTGTTATATTATATTATTAATCACAGGGGGATATACTTTGATGAGATGATCAAATGGTTGCACTGGTTGTATGACTTCACCTGACACCATCCAGAATGTGATCTTCAAGGCCCCAAGGCCCTAGGTAAGTAGGTAAGTCATTTATTTTCTCTGAATTTTCATCTTGATTGCTCATGTTATTTTATATTAATCTCATTTTCATTTTTCTCTACTTGCATATTGATTTTGTTCTTAGTTTAGAAATTTTTGAAAAAATGTCAAACTTTTCTTTTTTTAGCTTAGTTGGTTTTGAATATGATCATATGAGAACAAGGATGAGTAGCCCATCCTGCACTTGACAGTTTTATTTTTCCTTGTAGGAAAAGGTCTACCATGAGATGTTGTAGTTTTCATGCACTATACGGCGAGCACATGTCCCCAAGTAGGAGCCAGATGTTATCCTCGTTTTGTGTATAACTAAGGAGATTATGTCTCTAGGCCCTTAGGTTCCAGATATGGAGTTTTGAGGGACTACATGACCAACAGTAACCTTTTTCAAAGATGGAAAACCCACTCACCACCACATATCATCATAGATTTGCAGATGGCATCCACCACACCAAGTGGCTTATGGAAGGAAGTGGGCCTTTCTCCATGAGGTACAAATTAGTATTATGGTGAGCATGATTTCAATATTTAAGAAATTTGAGTATGTTGTATCTTAGATTTCTCTAGATTTCATGATATATGCTTGGACATTATGCCTTTTTCCCTGCTTCACCTTGGTGGTTGACATTGTTCCCTAGTAAGTGGTTTTCCTTGGGGATGGATTTTCTACTATGAACTCCCTTAAAGATCCATCGTACCATTCCTGACCATACTTACCACTTTCCATCATTATTCCCCTCCATTTCCTTATCTCTTGGGATTTTAGGGTGTATTGTCCCAAGAAGTGGTTGTCCCTCCTTCAATGGGAAGAAGGGGATGAAGGCCCATAGGGGTTGATGTTGGGTAAAATATGAAATCCTTGTATAAATATTCCATATGCTTCGCCCAGGGATCACCCAAGAAAGAAGTGAAATGATTATCTTTGAGTAAAGGGGACCCACAATATAATAAAGAATTCTTAAAGGGTTAGTTGAAGGATAGGAGGTATCATCATGAGCCGACCTATCACGTCCATGAATATCTAGAGGTATGACATTAATATCATCTACTCATCAAACCAGGGTAGTGAATCTCAGTTGCATGGCTGAGAGAAAGGGGGTCTCATCATGAGCGAGCCTTCTCATTTCCACTAGGTGTTTGTGGGTGACATTGCCATCATCTGGTCACCATGCCAAGGTAGTGACCTCCAACTTCTCCTTATGATATATTGAAATAAAATACAAAGAAATAAATATAAAAGGCAATTGATGGGCTTGTAAATAGTGCATTGTTATGACTTGAGATCCTTGGAGGGTGTGATCATTTATCTTTGCAGGACCTAGTTGGTGGACTGTTTTGGGAGAACAAGCCTAGCTTGGGCTTCCATGGAGCTACAAGCCCACATGTTGGATGCCAAGGGTCCACATGCTAGATGAGAAAGATAAGACTTGGAAGGCCTTGATGATGACTTGGAAAACATAGCCCAACCCTCACTTTCCAAATAATTTTCCCTGGAGGGGAAAAGCATCCCCGTTTTTAGCTTGATGTCATGTTTGGGGGCCTAGGGCATGGTGGTGAGATTATATGCATTGGTAATTGGGAGTTTTGAGGTGTTTGAGACTTTGAACATGAAGGAAAACATATTTATGCTTAAAACGTGGCTTTAGGAAGCCTTACTATCCTCCTACATCACCAACAACCTTCTCCTAGTGCCAAAATGTCCCCTAAATGGGCGATGTCCATGTAAATTAGGGTTTTATTTGTGCAAAAGTGAAATTTTAAATGAATTGTTTAATATTAATTTTTTAAGGGGGGAAGATTAGGGTTGTTGACCCCTAATGTTGTGGTTTACCCCTTAATTTGTGGACAAGTCACCTTGGTGACATTTTTTATAAATAAGAGATCATAAGATCTCATTTTAATATAACTCTCCATTGTGAGAGGCTCTTGGACTGAAATTTTCACTCTCTTTGGATAGTTCTCTCTCTTGTGATTTTTTTTATGGCTATGTCTTGGTTATGTTTGATGGAGATGGTGTGCTAGCCTTGGAAGGATTTATTCATTGTTTTTTTGGTGGTTAGTCTGGCTTTTATTTCCTTTTAATGCTTTAAGGTGCCATTTATTTCATTGTATTATCATTTATACAAGTTAAAGGTTCTATTTTCTTGAGCCACGTAGGGAGTATAAGGGAATACACCCCTACTTGTGTTTCCAACATTTTATTTCTAAGGGAATATTGCTTCATAAGGGTTTACTAAGAGGAGTATAATTCCATACATTCTCCTAGTTAAAAACCTAGCTAAGAAAAGTTTCCCTTGGGGATTAAAAGGGTTTACACCCCCAAGGAAGTAGAATATATAAGATTCTTCATATTATCTTGACTCCATTAACCCTTTCTTAAAGGCACCAATCATTTACTTATTGCATGGGAGAAATAAATTGTTGCCTTGGTAATCGTACAAATTTCAAGTTTTGAAGTTATCTATTTTGGATAATGATATTGATGCCTTGGGGATTCTTCCTCCCTTAGGGAATCCTCTTTCTCCCAAAATTTTTTATTTCTATAGTAAAACTAACCTACATCCATTAGGGCATCTTTAAACTCTAACCCTAACCGCTAATATCTCACAAACTAACCCTAGACTAACCCTCTAACTTTGCTAGTTTAACCTACTAACCTAGGTGCATCTATTAGGATATATTTTGGCACTTTTTGATGGACATATTTGTTGTTGTAATTCATTGAATTCTATAGCCATAAGGTTGAAATACTAATGCAGAAATTTACTTTTATGACAACCATCTTTATTCAATCTTGAAGTGTTATTTTTGGTCCACATTGGTTACTAGTTTTATTGTTGATATTGCTAACTAATATAGACCTTTTACTTGTTCATTTGGATGTAATATATTTCTGATATAAATGTTGCAAAATAGGGACAACAATCTTAACTTGTTGATCCACTCAATATATTACTTTGCATTTTGTGTTTTCTTGTGTCTCGGGCAGGTACAATCATCAGGACAAGCAACACATCATTTGGGGCAACATTAATTGACCAACAAGTCATCTCCCTTTTCCTCTTTTCCACTTAGTACACTGACTTCTAGTGTTAGGATATTTAGAAAATTAGGAGTTAGTTAAGATCTATTTGTTCTAATGTGTCATTAGGTAAAAGTGTGTTTCTTAGTTTGTTTCTTTAGTATGCATTTGTATTTAGGAAATCTGACGGTCACGATATGTTCCCGACATAAAGTAATCTAATGATTCATATTCTCCTCGATCTTAACAGCCATTGATATGTGTCTTAGCACCCGATTGGTGCATGATATCTTTTTAAAGAGCATGGAGGGTCATTTGTCGATGATCGATTGTGAGAAACTCTCTTGTAAAATCTCTTTGTAATATTTTTTTTTTGCATTAATAAACTGCTCCAAGTGGTTGTGTTCATTGGGGTCGTGGATGTTTCCCCGTAGAGGTTTTACCACATAAAAAAATTGGTGTGTTAATATTTGATATAGTTGTGTGAGTGGTAATTGAAAGTGTTCGTCCTATGTTGGAATACTTGTGTTGTAGAACATGGTATCAGAGCTTGTTTGAAGACCCTCTCCTGTTGTAGATCGAGATCATGAAGTTGAGTTTCCCATATCTATTTTTTGTCATTTCCATACATTTTTGGGCTAATCGTACTATTCCATTGCATCTAGAGTGTTTGTTTCAGTCAGGAACATTTTGTGTTTCACTCGAAAAGGTTTTTGTTTTCCTAAGATATGGCAATTTCAGTGAGATCCGGAGGTATAAAGCCTGAATAAGCATTTTTTAAATTTTTGCAAAGTATTATTTTGGTTTTATATTATTTGTTTCCGGGATGCTACTCTTTTATATCTGTGTATTATTTTTTCTCCACTCCCTGTACGATGTCTTAAAATCATAAACATATAGGAAAAGGTGCATCTTCCGGGTAAGCTAACTGAGATCTAACCCTTGTTGTCATCGAGAAGCGAAATTTGTTTTCTTGTGTGAAAAGAGTTTTTTTTAGCACTCTCTAAGGCCATCTTCAACAACAACAACCCAATCCTCTTGCCAAACAATACAATATGTTTTTCTATACCATTTGGTTTAAACTTTCCTTATTAAGTAAGAGTTCTTGAGTCCAAGTCTCTCTTTTAGTTACTTTTTTTGAAAAATTTCATGCTCAAATTGTAAAGTGTATTTCACTTCAAGTATAAAAGTAAATCACTATAAGTAGTTTTAATATTTTAATTTAGAGTTATTTATTTTGCATCCATATTTTCTTTTATAAAGTAACTTCATTGTAAAAGTGATCCCCACTTCTCTTTATAAAAGTGGGTCACTTCATAAAGAAACTTACACCACCACATGGTCCTTTGGTTACCATTTATGCCTTTTTTTAAAAGGGCATCGACTTCACATCCGAAGTTTGTTTTTAGTGCTATTTTTTTTAAAACCGCAAATTTTTTTGAGATATTTCCATCCAGATCATCAGTTTCAGTTTTTAAATCCACATTATGTACATATTTAATATGTCTTCTTCAAGTAATGTTTTTCTTACTAGCACCAACTACTTCCAATGGAAATCTCATATGGAGGATTTATTAAGAAGTAAAGGTTTGTACCGGATTACCTTGGGAAACGAAAAAGAACCCATTGATGATGATAAGAAAGTAAAATGGGATAATAGGAGTGACGAAGAACATGGACTGATTGGAATGTCCATCTCTCCTGATTTAAGGTTCCACCTTAAAGAAATTGATGACACTGATGAATCTTGGGAAAAGATTGAAACTATGTTTGGTAAACTCAATATTATTCGAGCACAACAATTAGAAAATCAAGTACTGACTTTAAATCCAAGTGATTTTTCTTGCATTGGAGACTATCTATATAAGTTTAAAACACTCATAATTTTATGTGAAGAATGTGAGATAAAGATGGAGGAAGTGTGTTTCATCTATCATATTCTCTCTAAGCTAGGTAGTCCATATTTTGTGTTTGTATATAAATTTTATGCCATGAGAGAGGCTCTAGGGACAACTTATAAAAATCCCACTCTTGAGTCCTTTTTTGTTGCTTTGAATAGAGAGGAATATAATCTTGTACAACTTGGAGTGATCAGCATTGCAGGTACCTCCAACAAAGCGTTAGTTTCCCAATAGAAAGATGAACCCAAGAATCCCAAGAAGAAGAATCCTTGCTACAACAACAAACAACATAAGAGTCCCAAACCCACTCAAACAACTTCAGTTCCTAATGGTGACAAAGAAGAAAAATATAAAAATAAGAACACTGACAGACATGTAAATTTTTGTGATAAATATGGTCATGATGAGTCCAAATGTTTCAAGAAGATGGAAGCTTTAGAATAAGCTAAGAAGAAGCACAACATCAATATTGATTCTACTTATTATTATTCTTCTCATGGACATGCACTTTCTTTTTCGTTTATCCTTCAATTCAACTTCTACTTCTTCTTCTTATGAGTGGCTTATTGATTTTGGAGCATCTTATCATATGGCTAAGGATAAAGACATGTTTTCTACTCTAAATGAATGTAACACCAAGAAAATATGTGTTGGTGATGACAAATCTCTTAGTGTTGTAGGATCTAGAACAAGTCAAGTAGATAATGGTCATTTCAATGATGTATTATGTGTTTGAAGTCTTTCTTCTAACCTTCTATAGGTATATAAAATCACTTATTCAGGTTAAGGTAAAACCATAGAGTTTTCACCTCACCAAGTTGTAATCAAAAATCTAAAAGATCCTAAGCATGTTCTTGCAACTAGAATTGTTGATGATATTACCAAGTTGTACAAGTTTTACAACTTTGGGTCATCATCGTTTTCATCAATTTTTGTTGTTCATAGAGATGACTTGAGAAAACTTTGGCATGAGAAGTTTGGTCATCTAAACTATCATTCATTGCAACAACTATGTAATCAACATATGGTGACTGGTCTTCCTCTTGTTTCATGCAAAGATGGTGTTTGTGTCGGTTGTGTTCTCGACAAACATCATCAGGATAGTTTTGACAGACGTGCATCTTGGCATGCCTCGAGCCCTTCGCAGCTTGTTTACAATGATTTGTGTGGTCCACTTTATTCTCCTTCTTTTTAAGGGTGAAATTATTTCTTAACTTTTATTGATGACTTTTCCATACATACTTGGGTTTACTTCTTAAAACTTAAGAGTGAAGTTTTTGACAAGTTTTTGGCCTACAAGTCCCTTGTAGAAAAACAATATGAACATCAAATTAAAAAGTTAAGATCAAATAATGGAGGTGAATATGTGAACAATAATGTTACAAGTTAATGCACTACACATGGCATCCAAATGAAACACACTATTCCATATACACCACACCAAAATGGTGTTACTGAGAGAAAGAACCGCACATTAAAAGAAATGATTAATTGTATGATCTAATCTAAGGGATTAAGTCTAAAGTATTTGGCGGAAGCATTCAACTGTGAAAACTACATAGTAAATCATACTCCCACAAAGGCTCTTAAAAATATGACACTGAAAGAATCTTGGAATAAAATTAAACAAGATGTAAATCACTTCCGCGTATTTGGCAGTATAGCATGGGCTCACATTCCTGATGATAAAAGGAAAGAATTGCAGCCTAAAAGTGAGAAGTGTATATTTTTTAGTTATTCTGAATATTTCAAAGGTTATAGAATTCTTCAACCACATTGTAATGAAATTATTATTAGAAGAGATGTTAAACTTGATGAAAATCTATTGGCCTATGAGCCTAATTCTATGATTGTGCCTTCTTCAATCTGCGATCCATCTTCAGTGTTTGTGCCTTCTTTTGTTCCTATTCTAGTTTCTTCTTTAGATGATGACAGTGACGATGAAAATCCACCTCCTCCTTCTCACCTTCCTCCAAAAGATTCCTTTGAACCTGAACCAACACTAGCTCCATTTCTTCCTAGATGGGTCTGTTCAACACAAGAAGCAGTTGGTGATCTTGTCATTGATCCTTCAGATCAACATCATGCATGTTCACAGTTACAAAGAGCCTCTTCTATTTTGGCTCAAGTTTCAGAGACTCATGATACAGAGACATCTGTGGAAGCTTCAGGTCATCCAGATTGGGATACAACACTGAATGAAGAGTATCATTCTTTAAAGGCAAATAATGCTTGGGATATTGTACCTATTCCAAAAGGAAGAAAACTTGTCATATATAAATGGGTCTACATAACCAAGTATGCATCAAATGGAAGTGTTGAAAGACACAAGGATCGATTAGTTTCCAAATGATTTTCCCAAGTTGAAGGAATTGACTATAATGAAACATTTTCCCCTATAGCCAAAATGAATTCCATCTACCTTGTTCTTTCCCTTGCTACCTCGCATAAATGGGAGGTCCATTAAATGGATGTTAAATCCACCTTATTGAACAGACATTTGCAAGAAGAAAGCTACATGGACCAACCTCCTGTCTATGTCCAGAATTACTCTAGCCTTGTTTGTCTTCTTAATAAATCTCTTTATGGTCTTAAGAAATATCCTCGAGCTTAGTATTCCAAAATGGACAACTTTCTTATTGACACCAAATTCTCTAGATGCTATTCCGATCCTAATTTCTATACCAAGAAAGTATGAATCCATCTCATAATCCTTGTCCTTTATGTTGATGACCTTATCCTTACTGGTAGTGACTCAAAACTTTTAAACCATGTGAAAAATAGCCTTAAGAAGAAATTTGAAATGATAGACTTCGGTTTTTTGCACTATTTCCTTGGCCTCCAAGTTTTGAAAACCAATGAAGGATTTTTTCTTTCCTAGTCTAAGTATGCTTGTGACCTTCTTCATCGCTTTCACATGGACAATTGTAAACCAACCCCTTCTCCCTTCCAGACTGGATTCAAGCTTACTGCCACTTGTACTTCTCCCGAAGTTGATGTCATCTTGTACCGTCAGTTAGTTGGTAGCCTCTTTTACTTGACTCATACCCATCCTAATCTTTCCTTTGATTTTGGTCTTGTTGTATAGTCTATGCAAACACCCCATGAAAGCCATTGGAAAGAAGCTAAAAGGATAATTTGTTATGTATGCGGTGTTAGCACTCCATAATTTCTCAGGATGAAGGAGAAATTGATAGAGGTAACCACAAAACTACTTTGAGTCAAGGATCTAGCCCTCCAAGACTAAGAGAGGGATCTATCTGTATGATTTAACATTGTTTGAATTGAATATTAGGCTAGGTATGAGGATAAAAGGTTTTTTTTTATTATTATTTTGGTTGGGACAATATCAGAGGACCATTGGGCAACATGGAGTCAAAGGTTAAAGTTGTAAAATGAGGGAATAACTAAGATCATATGTAACCAGGAAAGGCATTCATGTCAGTGGATCCTTATAGTTTGTGATATGGAAAGGAAGAATAGGTTAAGGTTCAATCCAAATGCAGAGAAGAGCTTATCTGAATTCTACATTTGAAATTGGAAGAAAACATAAATATTGTTTTAAGCTAGTACAAGGTATTGAGAACAAATCCTAAACATAATCTTCTCATAAACAATACAGAAAGAAACAGTATGTGAAACAATAGAATAAGAAGTTACATCAAGAATCACTTCACCAAATGATCATGACACAAGAATATGGAAACAAAAAGTCTTTGTATTCACCTCAAAAAGTCACTTACAACCTGTGTAACACCCTGTTTCCCCCAGTTTGTAAAAATAACTGGACTGGCCAAGAACTGTGGAAAACTCATAAATGTGAATATGTGATGTAAATGGACCTTGTGGAAAAGGTCAATAAATGTGAATAAAATTATGAATTTATATTACAGGACTGTTGAGAGGGGATGTGTAGAAAAAGAGACCACGATGGCGGTGGAAGGCACCTGGAAAGGTGGCGTTAACTTCCACCGAGATCTAATACCGTATTTGGACTCCACTGGCTCGGAGAACCAAAAGCGGCTCGCTGGCCCCGAATTAAATGCTTCGCAGGCTGGTAGGTAGATGGTTTAATGAGGGATGGGAGGTGAACCTCCCATCCATAGAGCCGTTAGACCTGATCAGGGTGAGGGTAATCGCGCCACACGCAACCTCTAAAGAGGATAAGGCGTGGGGTAGAAGTGATTGGGGAAAGATGTGAGGGGAGAACTCTGACATTATGTAGATTAAGTGATAGCAGAGAGGAAGGATTGCAACCTTCGCTCCTGGTCACTAGAAAACAGAGACGCAGTCTCACAACATCATGGTCTCATCTCGGGGGTGGCTAGTGGTAAATCCGCTGGGAGACGCTAAGCCTACGGTTGGGTGGAAACGAGCACCCCTCTCAGTAGTTGCTTAACCATGGTGTTATTTCTAATAAGTGTTTTTCCTCTGACACCTTGAAATATATGTATTTTGATAATTATGCTCATAAGCTGCGGAACTCTGAATGTTTTCATTTTAAGAATGTCTGAGTAGTATTTTGATCAGTACTAGTAGTTGTATATGATTATAACAGAAAAACCACGCATGGCTTATGTTGATAAATGAATTTAATTATGCATAAGTTGAACCAAGTCAGGCTTCCATCCCATTCTCAGGAAGTTGTTTACCCTTATCTGTCTCCAAGGATGCCCCAGAATAGATCTCTTCACAGAGATTCCCTCCTTGGAAAGGTTTACCAAGAACTTGGAAAAAGGACTTGGTTGTGCAAGTCTTAACAACCGTGTACGAGGAGGAATGACCCTCTTAAAATCACAAAGTAGCAGCATAGGGATAAGTATCGATCGACGGACGAGATTCCATTGGAAGACCCATGGTCATTCACGACTGTTAGATTGACAAAAGAAACAAGGGCGTTACATACCTTGCCCCTTTTCCTCTATCTTCATGAATAGTGAGGAAATCGGGATCGTAGACCCCCACGGTCCATGAGAACATCTGGACTGTTGATTTTTCCACATCCATGAAGTAGTGGAAGAGTGCACAAGGTGGGACAGATCTGAGCCGTTAGATCTTAGCTAGAAAAACCTGACAGTCATTGGATCTGTTAAGAGATGCATGAGGGTTAAGCCCTTGTGAACAGGAGGTTGAAAGTCCCAATGAGAGGCGTGGCCATTAGGATATCGGCATTCATGAAATCGGGAGTCATGATGACATGAGGTCAGAAATATTCATAGTGAAAATCCCAGAATCAATATGAGTCGTCCATCATAGGAGGACACGTGGACAAGATCGAGAGCCCGTCGGCATTTTGGAGATCGAAGGGACAAGATGCCGGAATATCTCAGCAGTGGAAACTCTGAAATCGTGAGGAGTGATCAGGACCATCCATCATAGGAGGACACGTGGTGGAAATCAGAGCATTCGTTAAAAGTCCCGAAAGGAAATTCATCCATCGGGAAATCAGGAATCCCGTGCACAAGAAGTCCATACACTTCAGATTTGCGAAGTCCATAATCCCGACAAAGTGAAAAGAATCCATTGTAGGGCCAACTGTCATTATATCGGCATATCGAGATTTGGAGGATCACGAATCCTGAGGACGAGTACATTTCAGCATTGGATAGTCTGCAAACCCGACAGGAGATAAGGTTGCGGTCTTGTGAGATAGTGGTCACGTGGGCCAGGAGTTTAGCTAGGAGGGCTAACATGTAAGGGACTATATCGGTGAATTGGCTCATCGGACATTGGGGATTCAGGAGTTTTGTTGACAAGAACTCGAGCCTTCCCTTCGATAAATCCAGATCCAGAATGTCGAGACAATAGCATGTGGCTAAGTCCCGATGGATGGACAAGATTCCTTCGGGAAATCTCAGGGTCCGTAACGACCGTCTGATGAGAGGAAGAGATGCCATTTTTACGCTGGGGCGCGAGCATGCATTAGGGTAAGTAGCGAATAGATCTGGATGGCCAGAGTCCACTCGCCCAGATCTACGGCTGAGGATGCATTCTGGAGCCCCCTTTCCATTCTGCCTTTAATGGGGGGTGGGGGTCCAGAATTGGACATGCAACTCTCGAACGGTCGAGATTAATTCTCATGATCAACGGTGCTCAGGTGGATTCCGGACCCCCCTTTCCATTCTGCCTTTAATGGGGGGGGTCCGGAATAGTGTGGCGTGTGAAGTGGGGCCCCTCCTTTCATGTCAACCACCGTGTCGCGTTTCCCTCTCTGCCACCTGTATTCCACTTAACCACACAATGGGACCATTTCTCATTGACTGTTCTCTGGCCCTGTTGGGATTTCTTCCTATTAGCCAATTGCTAACCCTGTAGGGATTTGCCCCATTGGCCGATCGCTATCCCTGTCGGGGTTTAGCAGTTGCCAAGTCAAACGAATCGACATCACTATAGCGCCAAGGTGAGAAATATAAAATAAGTACTGCATTTATTCAGACTATGATCATGACCCGCGACCACATGGGAGCGGGGAGAGAGAAAGAGCCAGCTTACGCTGGTCCTCCATGGATGTTTAGGGCTTTTGATTTGGCAGAAGACCAAAAAACTTGAATTAGGTAGTGGGTAGGTGACAAAGTGGTATCAGAGCATGGTTACAACACTCGGCTTGATTGGGCTCATGAACGAGTCGCGCATAAGCTCCGTTTGAAGTACTCATATGAAGAGTAACCCCCTAACGTAAATTTCTTGTCCAGGATTGAAAACTTGGAAAACGAGAACGCGACTGTGTATGTATGTGAAAGAGTTATAAATTATGCACAGATTATAAAAATATATCTAACTCTTGACTAACAATCAGCGTTTTTCTTTTCACCTATGCGCATGATTAGTCGCGGGAATTTATAGACGCAGAGAATGGTGACTCACCAAGAAATGGGAGAAGGCTCCCACAATAGAGATGAAGAGTTTGACGAAAGAAGAGCAATAGGAACCCCTCCAGACCTAGCCAAGACTTTGAGGAGTCTCATGGTTGAGTTGCAAAGCTACAAGGTCGACAATGAAAGGATGATGAAAGAACAAGAAAAGCAAACTGAAATTAATGCAGTGTTACTGCAGAGCTTATCCGACCTACAACGAAAAATGCAGCATGAACCCAAAGTGCAGAAACATGGTCATATAAGTGGCCATAGTGAGAGGAGCACCTCAAGAAAGGTCCACCTGAGAGGTAAAGGACCCGTGCCGGACGATTCCACTAAGAAGGAAGCTAGCGATTCAGAAGGTCTTCCAGCAGTAGGACCAGTTCCTATTCTCAAAGAAAACAGAAGAAGCAAAAGACTTCCAAGAGTCATAAATTTGAGGAATTCAGAAAGGAAAAACCTCCCTCCTTCGACGGTGAGATAAAGAAGGGAGAGGAAGCCGAGGCCTGGCTACTTGGACTGAAGAAATATTTCAGAGTCCATGATTTTTCAGAGAATTTGAAGGCCCAAGTGGCCACTTTCAATCTGAACGGAAAGGCTTCCATCTGGTGGGAAGACCTTAAGAATATGAAAGGGGTCCGCGAGGAGGACCTGTCTTGGAAACGGTTTGAGAAGTACTTCCGGAAGAAGTATTTGTCGGAAAGATATTTCTACGAGAAGGCTAAAGTGTTTTATGAACTCAAACTGGGACAACTCACTATAGAGGAATATGTCAACAAATTCTTCGACTTATTGAGATATGTACCCTACATCAAAGCGGAGAAGGCGAAGGCCCAACGCTTCATCAGTGGGCTACCCAAGGAATACCAGAACCGAATTGAATTCGACGAGACAAAGACCTTAGAAGACACTATTCGAAAGGCAACATATTGTCATGAAAAATATGGACATCGGGCAGAGTCTCGTGGAGACTGGAGACAGAAGAGTGATTCGAAATTTCAGAAAAAGGGGATCAAATCCTAAGGATTTAAGAGCTACAAGAAGAACCCCAGAATGAAATTTCCAACCCAAAGTGTACTCTAGTAGAACTTTCCATCATCAGATGGAAATAAAAATTCTAGACCTATACCAGTAAAGACTAATAACCCAAAGAAAGAACCTCTGAAATGTTGCGGTTGCGGAGAAGAGCATCTCCTGAGAGACTGTCCACACCGACAACAGAACAGTCGGAAAGTTTATAACCTTCAGGAAGCTACCACAGTCAATGATGTGGCAAGGAGTATGCCGTAGATTTATGCAGCCTTGGATAATAACCAAGCTGACCACCAAGCTTCAGTGGTGGAAATAGAAGGTATGATTTTCAACCATCTAGTGTCTGTTTTAATTGACCCTGGTTCAAATTTGAGTTATATATCCCCTAAGACTATGGATAAGTGTAAGCTACAACCACAAAAACAAACCAAGCCATGGTTGGTACAGTTAGCCACTGGCACTAAAATAAAGGTAGTGGAGGTCATACCAGCCTGCCAATTAATTTTGGGTGAATTCCCCACCCAAGCAACCCTTAATGTATTACCCCTGGGATTATATGATCTATTGATTGGTATGGACTGGTTGGCTGCCCATAAAGCCAGACTGGACTATTACCATAAAACCTTAGGATGTGTGAGCAAAGAAGGAAAAAGGATAACCCTTCAAGGGATCCAAAAACCGGTCTCGGTGAGACAAATATCAGCCCTACAAATGAGAAAGTATTGCCGAAAGGGATGTCCCCTATATGAAATACAGGTGTTGAAAACAACCGAAGGTGATAAACCAAGCCCTGATGAACACCCTATTCTGAGAGAATACAGAGATGTGTTTCCGGAAGAGGTACCAGGTCTACCTCCGAGAAGAGACATTGACTTCTCAATAGAGCTCGCACTAGGAGCGGTGTCGGTGTCGAGGACACCCTACCGGATGAGCATACCTAAGTTAGTTGAACTCAAATTGAAACTGAAAGAAATGATGGATAAGGGTTATATTCAACCCAGTGTGTCCCCATGGGGAGCACTAGTATTGTTTGTGAAAAAGAAGGATGGCACCCTTAGACTGTGTATCGATTATAGACAACTCAATAAAGTAACCATAAAGAACAAGTACCCCTTGCCCATGATCGATGATCTATTCGATCAGTTGGGAAGAGCATCTATTTTCTCAAAGACTGACTTGAGGTCGAGATACCATCAAGTCCGAATCAAGGGTGAAGACATCCATAAAACCGCTTTCCGGACACGGTATGGTCACTATGAGTTTGTGGTAGTACCATTCGGGTTAACCAATGCCCCTTCCACTTTCATGTGCTTAATGAACAATGTACTCAGTCAATTTTTAGATAAATTTGTACTAGTTTTTATTGATGACATATTAATCTACTCTAAGAATAGAGAAGAACATGAAGAGCATCTTAGACATGTGCTGCAAGTGCTAAGAGAGCATCAACTCTATGCTAAATTCAACAAGTGTGACTTCTTTCATAAGAAAATACATTACTTGGGACATGTTCTATCCGAGGAAGGGGTAGCAATAGATCCTGACAATATTAGTTCTATCATGGAATGGCCTACCCCAAAGGATGTCTCAGACATCAGATCCTTTATGGGATTAGCGGGATATTATAGGAGATTTATAAAAGGATTCTCCAAGATTGGTTGTCCAATCACTTCCCTCCAGAAGAAGGGGACAAAATTCCTGTGGACACAGCAATGTGAAGAAATATTTCAAACATTGAAACATCTACTAACCCATGCACCTGTGTTGAAAATCGCTGACCCAGAAGCTGACTTCCTTGTGTGTACAAATGCCTGTAAGGAAGGGCTCGGAAGAGTCCTTATGCAGGAAGGAAAGGTGATCTGCTATGAATCCTGAAAATTGAATGAACATGAGGTCAACTATGTGACTCATGATCTAGAACTGGCTTCCATAGTGCATGCCTTGAAAATGCGGAGGCATTACCTCTTGGGAAGAAAATTTGTACTTATGATAGATCACTGTGGATTGCGATATTTGTGTGACCAACCAAAGCTCAATGCTAGACAAGCTAGATGGATGGCCCTCCTTAGCGAATTTGATTTTAAAATCAAACACATTAAAGGGAAAGAAAATAGGGTGGCCGATGCCCTTAGCAGAAGCATGAAAATGATTCACCTGGCAGCAGTGAGTACCTGCGAGACAGATGTCAAGAACAAAGTCAGAAATGCACAAGAAATAGATTCCTTTGTTCAGACTGTGACCCTATACCTACAACAAGGACCCATTGGAGAAAAATATGAAGGCTACCAGATGACCGAAGGAGGTCTACTCACTTACAGAGATAGACTGTACATTCCAAATTGTGACGACTTGAAGAGGTTCATTATGGATGAACTACATAAAAGACCATACACTGGTCACCCGGGATACCACAAAATGATCACTGCCACCCGGAAACAATTTTATTGGCCTGGATTGAAGAAAGACATAGCCAAATATTTGGCCCAATGCATAGAGTGCCAATAGGTTAAAGCAGAACATTGACACCCAGTAGGACTATTACACCCTTTACCCATTCCAAAATGGAAATGGGAAACCATCTCCATGGATTTTATCACTGTATTACCAACTTCAACCAAACAGAATGATGCCATTATGGTGGTGGTGGATAAGTTGAGCAAGTCTGCTCATTTCATTCCCGTCAAATCAACCTGCAAGGTGATAGATATCGCCCAGATATTCATGAAAGAGATATTCTGACTGCACGGTATGTTGAGATAGATAATATCTGACAGAGACACACAATTTACTTCCAACTTTTGGAAATCACTGATGGTGGGTTTAGAGACCAAATTGTTGTTTAGCACCGCCTATCACCCTCAAACCGATGGACAAACAGAAAGAGTGAATCAAATATTAGAGGATATGTTAAGGATGCATGTAATGCATCAACCTAGGAAATGGGAAGACTACCTGCCATTGGTAGAATTCGCCTACAACAACGGCTACCAAGCATCCTTAAAGATGAGTCCCTTCGAGGTCCTCTATGGTAGACCGTGTAATACCCCAGTCAGTTTGAGTAATCCTATAACTAGGATTTCTTTTGGACCTAACATGTTGAAAGAAATGGAACAACAAGTGACTCAGATAAAACAAAATCTGAAGGTCGCTCAGAACTGACAGAAAAGTTATGCTGATCAAAAGAGAACTCCAAGAGAGTTCAAAATGGGAGACCATGTATATCTCAGAATTAAGCCCAGAAGGAGTTCCCTGAGAATGGGAGATTGTGCCAAGTTGGCACCCCAGTATTGTGGACCCTTTGAGGTTCTAGATAGAGTGGGACCTGTAGCCTATCGGCTAGCACTTCCTCCCACAGTAAAAGCACATAATGTTTTCCATGTTTCATTATTGAAGAAATATGTGCATGATGCTAATCATATAATTGACTGGTCTGTGATCCAGGTGGAACCGGAATGAGAATTTCTACCAGAACCCCAATGCATACTGGACATAAGGGAAACCCTACTCCGGAACAGAACCATTGCACAAGTCAAGGTGCAGTGGAAACATTTTGGCCCAGATGAGGCTACATGGAAAATGGAAGATGCCATGAGATAGGCATATCCGATTTTGTTTACTTCTGTACATGAAATTCATGTTAGTAGATAAGAACATCGAAGATGATGTTCCTTTTAAGGGGGAGGGAATTGTAACACCATGTTTCCCCCAGTTTGTAAAAATAACTGGACTGGCCAAGAACTGTGGAAAACTCATAAATGTGAATATGTGATGTAAATGGACCTTGTGGAAAAGGTCAATAAATGTGAATAACATTATGAATTTATATTGCAGGACTACTGAGAGGGGATGTGCAGAAAAATAGACCACGATGGCGGTGGAAGGCACCTGGAAAGGTGGCGTTAATTTCCATCGATAATTAATACCGTATTTGGATTCCACTGGCCTGGAGAACCAAAAGCATCTCGCTGTCCCCAAATTAAATGTCTCGCGGGATGGTAGGTAGATGGTTTAATGAGGGATGGGAGGTGAACCTCCCATCCATAGAGCCGTCAGACCTGATCAGCGCAAGGGTAATCGCACCACACACAACCTCGCAAGAGGATAAGGTGTGGGGTAGAAGCGATTGGGGGCAGACGCGAGGGGAGAACTCTGGCATTATGCAGAGTGAGTGATAGAAAAGAGGAAGGATTGCAACCTTCACTCCTGGTCACTGGAAAACAGATATGCAATCTCACATCATCGTGGTATCAGCTCGGGGGTGGCTAGTGGTAAATCCGCTGGGAGTCACTAAGCCTACGGTTGGGTGGAAACGAGCACCCCTCTCAGCAATTGCTTAACCCTGGTGTTATTTCTGATAAGTGTTTTACCTCTGGCACCTTGAAATATATGTATTTTGATAATTATGCTCATAAGCTACGGAACTATGAATGTTTTCATTTTAATAATGTCTGAGTAGTATTTTGATCAGTACTAGTAGTTGTATATGCTTATAACAGAAAAACCACGCATGGCTTATGTTGATAAATGAATTTAATTATGCATAACTTGAACCAAGTTAGGCTTCCAGCCTGTTCTTGGGAAGTTGTTTACCCTTATCTGTCTCCAGGGATGCCCCAGAATAGATCTCTTCACAGAGATTCCCTCCTTGGAAAGGTTTACCAAGAACCTGGAAAAAGGACTTGGCTGTGCAAGTCTTAACAATCCTGTACGAGGAGGAATGACCCTCTTAAAATCCCGAAGTAGCAGCGTAGGGATAAGTATCGATCGACGGACGATATTATGTCGGAAGACCCATGGTCATTCACGACTATTAGATTGATGAAAGAAACAAGGGAATTACATACCTTACCCCTTTTCCTCTATCTTCGTGAATAGAGAGGAAATCGGGATCGTAGACCCCCACGGTCCATGAGAACATCTGGACCGTTGATTTTTCCACATCTATGAAGTAGTGGAATAGTGAACAAGGTGGGACAGATCTGAGTCATTAGATCTTAGCTAGAAAAACCCGACAGCCATTAGATCTGTTAAGAGATACATGAGGGTTAAGCCCTCGTGAACAGGAGGTTGAAAGTCCTGACGAGAGGCATGGCCATCGGGATATCGACATTCATGAAATCGGGAGTCACGATGACATGAGGTCGGGAATTTTCATAGTGAAAATTCTGGAATCAATATGAGTCGTCCATCATAGGAGGACACGTGGACACGATCGAGAGCCCGTCGGCATTTCGGATATCGAAGGGACAAGATGTCGGAATATCTCAGCAGTGAAAACTCCAAAATCGCGAGAAGCGATCAGGACCGTCCATCATAGGAGGACGCGTGGTGGCAATCGGAGCATTCGGGAAAAGTCCCGAAAGGAAAGTCATCCATCAGGAAATCGGGAATCCCGTGGACAAGAAGTCCATACACTTCGGATTTGTGAAGTCAGGAATCCCGACAAAGTGAAAAGCATCCATTGTAAGGCCAACTGTCATTATATCATCATATCGGGATTCGGCGGATTGCGAATCCTGAGGACGAGTACATTTCGGCATTGGAAAGTCCGCAAACCCAACAGGAGATAAGGCTGTGGTCTTATGAGATAGTGGTCACGTGGGCCAGGAGTTTAGCCAGGAGGGATAACATGTAAGGGACTATATCAGTGAATTGGCTCATTGAAGATCAAGGATTCGAGAGTTCCATTGACAAGAACTCGAGCCTTCGCTTTGATAAATCCTGATCCAGAATGTCGAGACAATAGCATGTAGCTAAGTCTCGATGGATGGACAAGATTCCTTCGGGAAATATTAGGGTCTGTAACGACCGTCCGATGAGAGGAAGAGATGTCTATTTTATGCTGGGGCGTGAGTTCTCATTAGGGTAAGTAGTGAACAGATCTGGATGGCCAGAGTCCACCCGCCCAGATCTACGGCTGAGGATGCATTCTGGATCCCCCTTGCCAATCTGCCTTTAATGGGGGGGGTCCAGAATTGGATGCACAACTCTCAAACAGTCGATATTAATTCATCATGATCAACGACGCTCAGGCGGATTCCAGACCCCCCTTGCCATTCTACCTTTAATGGGGGGGGGTCCGGAATAGTTTGGCATGTGAAGTGGGTCCCCTCCTGTCATGTTGACCACTGTGTCGCGTTTCCCTCTCTGCCACCTATATTCCACTTAATCGCGCAACGAGACCATTTCTCATTGGCTGTTCTCTGGCCCTGTTGATATTTTTTCCTATTAGACAATTTCTAACCCTATAGGGATTCGCCCCATTGGCCGATCGCTAGCCCTGTCGGAGTTCGGCGGTTGCCAAGTCAAATGACTCGACATCACTGTAGCGTCGAGGCATGAAATATAAAAGAAGTACTGTGTTTATTCGGACTATGATCATGACCCGTGACCACATGGGAGCGGGGAGAGAGAAAGAGCCAGCTTACGCTGGTCCTCCATGGATGTTTAGGGCTTCTGATTCGGCAGAAGACCAGAAAAATCTGAATTAGGTAGTGGGTAGGTGACAACCTGTTGAATCATCTTTACAATGGTTGGTGATATTTCCATATCGTCCTTCCCTTTAGGTCTAACCCTTATCCCATATGGCATTCTACCTTTTATAATTTTCCCCTTACATTTAGATCCTATACACTAAGGGATCAAATCTCTTCCTTAACTATTTTCAGATATTTCTATAAAATACCTTTTTATTTTCTATCCAAAATAGAGATTTTTTCTCTTACAAAATCATGCCATATATCTTAAATATATTGCAATATATTCGATTTTTACCACTGAAAGGGTAAAAATAGCAAAGACTGCTTGATGATTCATGTCCTAACATTTTAGAGGTTACAACAAAATCCCAAAATATAGGGCCATCTTTGATTTTCTTTAACAACCAAATATTGTTCGATCTTAGCTTGACAACAATATATGAGGATGAGTCATAACTGAAAAATCAATTTGGAGCCTTTGAGATCATTGGAGAATCCATTTTCCCTGATTTGTGGATATCTCTTTGTTTTCTGCTGATAAGAGAACTTTCGGAAGATAAGAGGAAAAAACAGAGTGTATTTAGCTGTTGATTTCCTAGGAACGATTTTCGGCAGCTAATGATGGATTTTGAAATGGTTCTTAGCTAGTGAAACTTGTAACTTCTCCCAAACTTAGTCAAAAATAGTTGAGTTGTCCTTCGACCCTACTCCACCTATTATAACCACTTCAATTGAAATCAAGGGAAGCCTCATCTAGGGTATCAATCCTGACGTGAGATTTGGGTTTTAGCTTCTTGTGGACAAGCTTGAATCTCAAAACCTTATTCATGTTCTTCAATGTACCATTATGTTTGACAAGCTTCTTGTTTTTGTGCTTTGTAGTTTCATACTTGATGGCTAACTGATCCAATGTAGAACCAATTTTTATAGATGATTGTTCAAGAGTCTCATTTTCCTTCTTCAAATGTCTCTCTAATACTTTTAACTTGGCATTTTCTTATTTTAGTTTATGGACCTTGGGTTGTTTGATAACCTTCTTATTTGGTGGTGTTCCAGCTTCCTCAGGGGTTTCCATTTCTACAGCTGATGGATTTGCTTCCATTTATGTAGCTAAGGGCTCTAAATCAGAATCAGAATATGGCAGGTTCAAGACATTTGTTGCTGTAGTTTTTCCTTGATCCTCTGCCTTCTTTCCAAATTCTAACTTCCTCTTTGATTTCTTTGATTCTGAGGGAGAATATTTTGTGGCAGCTTCTACAGGAGACAGATCTCTTTTTTTTCTCTTACTGGTTTTTGGGGAAGTCAACTCTTGTGAGGGAGTTCCTCTTTTCTTGGTCTGAACTTCTGGTCCAAAGTCTCCCCAAAACAAAAGATAATCCCAATTTTTACTTCTTCTGCTGAGCTCTTCTAAAACTATCAACTTAATCATCCCAAGATGGAATAGGCTACTGCTAGATTTCTAAGGCTTATCCTGAACTTTGGATGACATTTTGGTAAGACTCTTGTGAAGGTAGAAAGGCATATTTAGAGGTTTCTTACCTGTGAAATGGAGGAGTAGTCTAAAGTGGTAGATAATGGTTCTTCCATATCTCCCCTCACAAGTGATGTAAACCTGGATCAACTTTAGCAATGTTTTCCACTTCTCCTCCAAATAATGCATGGGGATATCTTTCTGTCATTTCATATGTTGATGTTCTTCTTTTAGGAATGACCTAAAATCAATTTCCTTTATTGATTTGGTATTAAACCACCTTTCTCCTTCACCAAGCATCTCTGTAGATGATGCAACACTGGCCTCATCTATCTGCATCACAATAAGCCCAAGATGAACCTTAAAGCCATCAAAACTCTTGGAAAATGCTTATGTAATACCTTGATGGTACCCCTGGAGCTTCTGACAAAAAATATATCATCCCTCCTCCTTGAATAGTTCACAAGCCTCAGGGTGTCCCTCAAGGTATGAGGTATCCTTCAATTCCTTCCTCAGAAGGGTGCCTCCTGTTGAGCTCTTCATTACCAGAATTTTTGAAAGTGCCTTAAAGTAACTGTGCAGATTATAAGGTGGCTAGGGTATGTGAAGGAAAATTATAAACTCAAATAAAAATGGAGGTGGTGGTAGAACAGTAAGAAATGAGGATAGGGTCGAAGAATGAAGGTTTTGGGCACCTGTGGGCAACTTTAAAACAATCAGAAACCGACCATCAACTGATTCAAATCATGGGAAGACTCATGACCATTTTTTCAGGATCGAGTAAATGGTATGGGCACGATATAGGTTATGAATGTTTGATTGGACAAAGGATCAACAAATGATAATCCCTTCTAAGATTTGAAAGAATGATGACAGAGATCGGTTTTGGCAGCATAACCAAAAATGATGATCGACGTACCATCGATGATTTGAGAGTGATAAGACCTCTTTAAACACTGGCACGATTCAGGAATTCTAGTAGCTAAAGATATGCATGAATAATTCGTTTAGATACTGAAAGTTTTAACTTTCGGTAGCTAACGGTTATAAGATTCCGACCTTTTAGCTACCGAAAACCAAACCTTCTGCCATAATTGGAAAATAACCAAATTCATTAAAGAAACTTCTTGAGCCACTCTAAACCTTCAAAGAATCATGGGGATGCATCATAATTACCACTTATCATGAGACAACATTAGATATACCTAGATAACTGGTTTGAAACATTGAATTTACCATTGGACCATCACTCCTGAGCACCTTATCATGAAAACATTTTCAACCTGATCAGAACATTTTCAAAATAGATAACTTGAGAACATATGACTATGTTATAGGACCCTAACATGTGGTACAATTTCATTTGGGATACATTACAGTTCAGGGGGGACTCCTTTATTGGTTGGTTTCACTGATTTAGATTAGGCTGGCAACCCTGATGATTAGAAGTCTACTACAGATTATGTTTTCAGCCTTGTTTCAGGACTTGTCACTTGGGCCTGTAAGAAACAACAGGCTATTACACCTTCTTCAGCAGAAGCAGAGTATCGAGAAATGGTAAATTGTATTCAGGAATCCTTATGTCTTCGACATATCCTTTCAGAGTTTGGATTCTAGCAGCAGCATCCAACCATCCTTTGGTGAGACAATCACAGTGCCATCAAGCTCGCCAAAGACCCAGTTCAACACCAGCACAACAAGAACACTTATCTACACATGCACTTCATCAGAAAGATCATTCATGATCAAGTTATTAAAGTTCTCCTTTTCCTACAGAAGATCAAGTTGCAGACATTTTCACAAAGTCTCTTACAAAAGAGAAGTTTTCCAGACTTCGATCTTTGTTAGGAGTTCAAGAAGTTTTCATTGATGGTGGATAGGATCTAATGCCTCCTTCCTTCACCTATTGTGTCACTATTGTAAATCCTTCAATCCTATCCCAAGTTGTTATTAAGGGGAGATGTTAGGATATTTAGACACTTAGGAGTTACTTAATATCCACTTGTTCTAATGTGTCGTTAGGTAAAAGTGTGTTTCTTAGTGTGTTTATTTAGTATGCATTATTATGCATTTGTATTTATGAAATCCGATGGTTACGATATGTTCCCGAAATAGAGTGATCTGATGGTTCATATTTTCCTCGATATTAAGAGCCACTGATCCATGGCTTAACACCTGATTGGTCCATGATATCTATTTAAAGAGCATGGAGGGTCATTTGTCGATGATCTATTATGAGAAAATCTCTTGTAAAATCTCTTTGTAATATTTTTCTTTTTCATTAATAAACCGCTCCAAGTGGTCATGTTGGTTGGGGTTGTGGATGTTTCCGTATAGGTTTTTTACCACGTCAAAACATCGATGTGTTAATATTTGATCTGGTTGTGTGAGTGGTTACTGAATGTGTTCATCCTCTATTAGAATACATGTGTTGTCGAACATCTAGGGGCCTCTCCATTACCTTTTCATTTCCCGTAGGGTCTCCAGGATCGCCTCCCTAGAGTGACCTAGTCACCCTTGAAATGTGGGGCCTACATCAAGGTGACATTGGGTGTAGGATTCCCAAATTGTAGCACTTGATTTTGTGGTTGGGTCGGGATTTTTCCAACCTACAACTTGTGTTATAACAGACATAATACTCTTCTCTCATGTTGGTTCTATACAACTAGTTTATTTCTTCCAGATCCAAACAAGTTTCATCTACAAACCTTTCTCGTTTTGAAGGATCCAATGGTACAATGATCTGAAAAGATCTTTTAACGACAATGGTTGAGTTTTAAAGCATGAATTAATTTATCATTTAGGAACTTGATGAAAGAGGAAACATAGAATCTGTTAAGAAATA
Organism: Picea engelmannii; assembly: GCA_009831015.1. Classification (NCBI taxonomy): domain Eukaryota; kingdom Viridiplantae; phylum Streptophyta; class Pinopsida; order Pinales; family Pinaceae; genus Picea; species Picea engelmannii. The sequence continues at coordinate 670,939 of ML777500.1, forward strand.
TATAGATCTAGAAATAAGCAAGAACAACAACAAACCATAAACACCAAAGTGATAATGGAGTTCGGAAATCTCACTTACATCTCCGGGCCTTTGTCTCACTGGGTGAGGATTTCTTATTTCTTTTCAAATATTTAAAATTACATCATAACAATGCCAAAAGGATTACAACCTAATCTTGTTGTGTTCTACCATATCTCAAGAACCCAGCAAAACTGACGACACTGAAATTAGATGAACGGAGCTCCCAGAAATGGCCCGCAAAGGTGTTCTCCTCAATGGCTTCCCTGCATAAAAATGGCTTTGGCTCAACAATTCTCCATCATTTTCCTATTATGAACCTCCTTCCATGGCTTCAAAAACCTCTAGTTTATATAGGATTGAATTGGGTAACAACCTCCCAACTTCTCCCCAATATCTGACCTCAAAAAGGGCCCAAGATCCTCCAAAAATGACCAAAATCCCACAAAACTCCTGAAAAATCCAATTAAAATCATAATATATAGTTTCAAGCCCACTATTTGGAAAACATTAAGGGTGCAACCCTCGAAACCCAATATCCTAGTCATATGGATCCCTCCAAATGGCCATGGTCTGATGCACTGGTCCTTAGCCCCCTGGATTCCTAGCCCTTGGTCGCAATCATGGCCATATGGCCTCACCTTAAGACCCCACGCACTCGAATCCGTTGTTGGCCCCTTGGTCTGCAAGCACCTAGTCACACCCTTGGTTAGCGACCTAGCCCAGCCAATTGGACGCTATGTCATCATATCTTCACTAAGCAATGGAGGACCGGGTCACATGGCATGTTACATGGTAAAGCACCCGAGACCAGGGGCTAGGTTTCACATATTTGCATGCCAACACATACTGAAGGGTTTTAAGGAATATACAATGTGACCAAGGCTAGACAATGGATTGTGCCAACATATATATGGAATAGGTTCCGATGGTATGGTTATATGGATGCATCAGGGGCTGGGGCCTAGCCCCAACCCTATCCTCCGCCAAACTCACCACCATATCACTTTATATATTACATTGCAACATATGTTTTTAAGTAACATAGTAGATGGGTTGGTATCCCGGCCTTTCCAAAATTCCACCTAGACCGGAGGTCACGGGTTCAACCCCTGTGGACTCCAAACAAATTTTGCTAAAACTATTAACCAATGGATGGGTTCCATGTGGCAACCCATGACTGGGCCATGTGGCATCAATTCATTTGCCCAAAAGTGTGCCACATGTTGAAATATCATTCAAACACCTGTTCGCCACATGTCTTCCTAGTCAACGTCCATTGTACCTACCACATCATCCCATTTCCATGTGTCGTACAGATCTTGCCACATCATCTTGTGCCACGTGTCACCCTTACAGTGGTGCCACGTATCACACTCTGACTCGTCCACCTGTCAATTGTCATGCCCAATAAGAAACCTACCAAATCACTTCCACATCACCTATAAAGCTGGTATAACCATCTACCACGTCAAAACTGTACGGACTGTACGAACCGTATAGTCATCAAATTTTGCTTATTTGGCCAAATGAACAGATCATGATATCTTTCGCATACGACTTCCATTTGATCCTATTCAAGTTGCGTTGGGTTTGTATCGGCGAGGCCTATGCACATGTCCGTTTTGAAGAGATTATGAACACTTTGAATTTTAGGCCTTCTTGCACCCCATCTTGGCTCCAAGATCCATTTTGGATCACACCTCCCCACTAAATACCTTTTGTTCCTCCAAAAGGTTACAAAATGGAACTTACTGATTACATACTCATAAGGATAAAAAAAAAAAAAAAAAAAACTATGTTGTACAAAAATGATGTTATAATAGGTCATCATTACAACATGTGTGATTACATTAATGGAAGCAAAACACAATGAAGATGTGACATCCACTTCTAGAAAAAACAATCGACTCTTTTCTTTCCTTCACGGTGTTCCTCTTGCTTCACTGGTAATGCCTCTTCCTTTGTGAGTACATGTAGAATCCTTTTTCCCTTCTTTGGATGAAGCTCTGGATTAAGCTTCCAACATTTAGCCTTTCGATGTCCACCCCTGTTGCAATAAGTGAAGTGGTTTTTTGGCATCCAGGCTTGTTTTCCCTTCTCTTTCTTCCATTGTGGAGTTGATTTTTTATGCCGTGTCTCCTCCCTGTTCGACATAAACTTCATGTAAAAATATTATCTCTTCCAACACTTGGCCACATAATGCTTAGGTGAATGACAAAAAGTTCAAGGATACATATTCCACAAGTTTTGGATTACATGATTATGTTTTTTATAATAAAAAAGAGAATTTGAACAACCATGACCATTATACGTGTCTTTATTATCTTCAATTTTATTTGGAGATGATTTGCATTCCGTATCACCATCATGGAGTGATACACCATCACCTTTCGTGAAGTTTTCCCATAATGACTTAGGCTGGTCATTTGAAGCATCACTTGCTTCTGATGTTTTGGAGCATTCTCCAATATCCTCTTCACCATATCCCAATCCTAAATAATGAGTTATTTCCACAACCTATATGGTATTAACAATACCTTGGCCCTTATTTCCAAGGCCCTTTCCTTCATAACCCATCTTGGTTAACAATTTCAAACCTATACCTCTTGTATGTTTTTCAAATGCACCAAAAGAACCATCTTGATGGGAACAATGAAAAATTTATGAATGAATTCCACTGCATACCTCAAAGATGATTTATGAATTCAGTATAGAAGGAAATTCCTTCAATTCTTCTTTGATTTTGTATTTCTTTGAATATTTCCCATGAACCGATCTCTTTCATTCCAGGTAATCTTCATACAACACTTTCACCATATCCGACATGGTTAAGAGAGTTTTTCACATATCCTTCTCTTCTTGAAAAAGTCCCTCTTTAGATGCCATTTTATCAACTAAGATGATTGTTTTCCCTAGTAAACATGCAAACTCAAAAACTAACCGTCAAATAGCTCTGATACCACTTGATCCGAAAAGATCTTTTAATGACAATGGTTGAGTTTTAAAGAATGAGTTAATTTACCATTTAGGAACTTGATGAAAGAGGAAGAATTAAATAGGAAACATAGAAGCCATTAAGAAATATACAGATCTGGAAATAATCATGAAGAATAGCAAACCATAAACACCAAAGTGATAACGGAGTTCAACAATCCCCCCTACATCTCCGGGCCTTTGTCTCAGTGGGTGAGGCTTTCATATTTCTTTTGAAAGATTTAAAAGTACATCATAAAAATGCAAAAAGGATTACAAGCTGATATGGTTTTTTTCTACCAGATCTCAAGAACCCAACAAAACTGACAATATTGAAATCAAATGAATGGAGCTCCCATAAATGGCCTGCAAAGGTGCTCTCCTCAATGGCTTCCCTGCATAAAAATGGCTTTGGCTCAACAATTCTCCATCATTTTCATGTTATGAACCTCCTTCCATGGCTTCAAGAACCTCTGCTTTATATAGTATTTAAGTGGGTAACAACCTCCCAACTTATCCCCAAGATCTGGCCTCAAAAAGGGCCCAAGATCCTCCAAAAATGACCAAAATCCCACAAAACTGCTGAAAAATCCAATTAAAATCATAATATATAGTTTCAAACCCACTATTTTGAAAACATTAAGGGTGCATCCCCAAAAACCCAAGCTCCTGGTCATATGGCACCCTCCATGTGGCCACGGGTTGGTGCATTGGTCCTTAGCCCCCTGGATTCCTAGCCCTTGGTCACAATTATGGCCATATGGCCTCCCCTTAAGCCCCCACATGCCCGAATCTACTGTTGGCCCCTTGGTCTCTGAACACCTATTCACGCCCTTGGTCGGAAGGCTAGCTTGGCTGACTAGGCACTGTCCCCTTAGATCCGCGCTAAGCAATGGAGGACTGGGTCACATGACGTGTGACATGGTAAAGCGCCCGAGACCAGGGGCTAGGTTCCACATATCTGCATGCCAACACATATTGTAGGTTTTTATGGCATATAAAATGTCGTCAAGGTTGGACAGTGGATCGCGCCAACATATATATGGAGCAAGGTCTTGTGGTATGGTTCTATGGATGTGCTAAGGGTTGGGGCCTAGCCCCAACCCTATCCTCCACCAAACTCACCACCATATCACTTTATATATTACATTGCAATATATTTTGTTAAGTAACATAGTAGGTGGGCTAGTGGTCCGACCTTGCCAAAGCAATGCCCGGACTAGAGGTCACGGGTTCGACCTTGGTGGACTCCAAACAAATTTTTCCAAAACTGTTAACCAATGGATGGGTGCCACGTTGCATCCCATGAATGGGCCACATGGCACAATTTCATTCGTCCAAATCTTTGCCATGTGTTGAAATATCATTTGACCACCTGTCTGCCCACATTTTTTCCCATTCAGCATCAAGTATACCTTCCACTTCAGCCTATTTCCATGTGTCATACAGATCTTGCCACGTCACCCTGTGGCACGTGTCACCCTTGCAATGGTGCCCTGTGTCACACTCTAACTCATCCACCTATCAATTGTCATGCCCAATGAACAACCTTCAAACTCACTTCCATGTCACCTGTATGGTTGTACGACCGGTACAGTGAGATTCCATGTCAGCACTGTACGGACTGTACAATCATCAAATTTTGCATGTTTGGCCAAATGAACAAATCGCGATATATTTCGCATACGACATATGTTTGAGTCTATTCAAATTGGGTTGGGTTCATATCAAAGAGGCCTACACACACATCCATTTTGAAGAGATTCTAAGAAATTTTATTTTTAGGCCTTCCTGGTCCCCATCTTGGCTCTGGGATCCATTTTGGATCATGCAATGACTCTATATTCTCTCGATTCAAAATTCATTTTTCTTTTCTTTAGGTTGATTATAGACTGGTTATCAAATGAATAGTCCAATACAAGTAATGTTGGGTAAGGTGTTGTTCCATCTACTATCTCTATGACTTCAAAATATGTCATAGTGCACACTCCATCTAAATATACTATCACACCTTTAATCCTTCCAATTGGTAACACTCTATGTTGATTTTCTAGTTTGAACTGGACAGGTGAATAGCCTAATGTGGTTTCTCCCATACACTACCATGTCTTCTTAGGCAAGAAATTTACTTCAGAGCCTAAATCCAATATCATATCTCCCATGTTGAAATCCCAAATGTTAGCATTCAGTCTGAATTCTCTACTTGTCTTTCTTCTTGTATGGAGATGATTGACTGTTTTCTAGTCTAACTTCCCTTCTACCTCTATGTTGCATATTTCTAGTAGATTTTGTAAAACCTTAACAGATGATAGATCATTCAATAAATTAACACAAGATTGTAGAAAAGTCTTTATGGTAATTACTTGCTTTAATGGTTGTCCTTTACTGGTATGGTCCATTGAGGATGGAATCTCGTACATTGGTGGGTTTTGATTTTGATGCATGAATGATGCAGACACAACATTCTTCTTGAGAAACTTATGTCTTTCCTCAATTTTTTCATTTTCTTTCTGTGCATAAAACTGCTTATGTGGCTTAGTATTCTTGTTAACCCATTGGTGTTGATATGGATCTTGTTTTGTTGCATCATATCCTATCTTGGCTCCTCATCGAGTGACTATATTGATGTTTCTACCATCATCCTTGGCTTCTGCAAAAATCCACTAGACATTCTAGTTGTTCTGGTTCCTTTTTTTCTGGATCTTTCCCAAGAGTGTTGGGAAGTCTTCCGTGTCATGGTCTATTGCATGACAGTACATACATATCCTTTATAGAAGTGGACAATCCCTTGCATAATTTTCTATTTTTTGGAAGTTGTGGCATACTAATGGTCCTCTATATCATCCAAATCCTCATCTTCCTCGTCATAAACCTATGTATCCACATCGATCTCCTCCTGGTGCGTTGTATTGGGATACCTAGTTATACTGCGTGGGGTTATACTAAGGCTCTACATTGTTGTACTGTGGTTGCACATTGGTGTATGGTGGTTTTTGGGGTATAAATATGTCCTAAAAATGGACTTAGTTTAACATTAATTTATCAACCCGAGGATTCATCTTTTATCTCAAGAACATCAGCAAAGTCTATGCAGATAGCTTATAGAGGCTAAAATCGCGTAGCTAAAGCAAACCTGAGTTTATCCACAATCAAGTTCCTTAAATTTTCATTTAAATATTCTGAGATTAAGATATTACTTAACAGAATTGAAATCTAATTGCTAACATGTTGTGAATGAAAAGGAACTAGCTAACCTACTAAATTCATTTAACTAAAAAGCAATGATTGAATCTAAGTAAAGACTTGCAGAATTAACTATTAACTAAGAATCGAATTGCTGGAAAGGAAATAGTGAATTACTCTAATGGAAAGAAACTGCAATTGTAATCTAATCGTAAGGAACAACAAACATAACTGAATGTAAAGGAACATCAATTGTAACTTTAACTGAAAGTAACTACAATTGTAACCTATTTGAGAGAAACAACAAGCGTGAATCTAAGTAAAAGGAACATACCATGTGAAAACGTGAAGAACTATCAAGCATCAAACTTCAGTAATGGAAATTTGAATCAACAATCATTAACAGTCAAGAGAAATGTCTATCTTCTGTATGCAAAACAATATGAAATCATTAACATGCTTATGCATTTGTCTTAACTATTGTAAAAGAGAATTGAATCGTAAAACATGAATCAAACTGATACAATTACAGCTAAAATAGTAGCTCCTTTAGATTGGGCCCTTGGTATTTAGAAGCATTGTTACTAGAAACTGAGTATGTAGAAAAGCTGAAAATGATCAAAGATTTTATTAACTTCATAGTTGGTACATCTTTCAAAAAAACGACTTGCGTAGAGTAACTCTGAATCTAAATACTAGAACACAATTCTTAGATTGTCTTTCAGGATCTATTATCCTCTATATATACAATAATCTAATTAAATCAAGCCATCCTGAGGATCGAAAGATCCTTAGGATTTCTTTACTATTATAAAGTTACAATATAGAAAACCAAATCATCTTTAAAACTTCTTTTGCGCCAAAAGTCCTCAACCTCCAATGGCTCACGCATCTTCAAGATTTCCTTTGTTATTTCGGTTTTGACAATATTTTACCAATCCTATAACAAAATCAAACAATTCCAACCATATTTTAGAATATATTCAACATGACTTCAACAGTATCACTAGAATACATATTAATCATTTTCTATTCTATTTATCCCTAATTAACAGAAAAGTCACTCAAGATTGTATCATGAACTAAGGGGATAAGGAGGATATTTGTACCTTTTTCATAACCCAACATACCCCCCGGCTTACCTTCTTGCATGTACTCATGTAAGTTGAGATCTTACATGTAAATCAATGATGTTATAAGGAGGTAAAGTTTGTTCACCAGGTCTCTTGAACCCATTACTTCTTTTGAGCTCTTCAAAAGAAACATCCTCCCTTTTCTTGTTAATTTGATAATCCTTCTAGTAAATTTCTGGAGGAAACCAGAGCATAGGGGGATTATACCTGCACCCAATCCAAGTAGGTCCTTCCTCTAGGAGAAGTCTAGAATACCTTTCCACTCTGTAGGTAGCTACAAAGAAATTCCTGAACCTAAAGGGCTCCCTAATTTTGACTTCATTGGATGATGCATCCCATCTCACCTTAGAAGCAGTAAGAGATTCTTCTTTGAGTTCTCTAAAGTATATGATGCCTGAATGGATAACATGTTAATGGATGGGGGCTAGAGAATATTTTACCCCCACCCGCCCCTTTTCATAAAGGTTCTATGTCACATAATGGATGGAAAGGACTTTAGGGGCTCTCCTCTGATCAAGAGATCTAACCCTATTTCCCTCTTTATAAAATTCTTGTGAGCCTTGCCCCATATGACTTGGTTCTTAGTAAAGGACATGAATTCCTGGAACTGAATGTCTCCAATAAAGGGAACAAGGTTATTTTTCCTATCATCTTCCAAAATGAAATTATGGAAGTATAATTCACATAGAAAATACTGTACCTTCTCTTCCTTCTCTCTAAAACATGAAATGCACTCAGGGACAGTGGAAAATGTAATTCGCTTACCTTCTCTAGTGGATTTTACCCTTAACAATAGGTAACGTTCCAGCAAGAATAGGGTATAATTGGTGGCAGGAGCTCTACAGTTGATTGCATCAAAGTAAACATCACAAATCTCCTTGATTAGCTCCAAATATTTTTCAAATCAGTTTTGCATTTTCTTAATCTTTTCTTGGGCTTTGGTGAGCTCAGCATATGTTTCACTTTTTGTTGCTGACATATCCTTCAGTTGTTTAACAACCTTTTGATTTTCATCCCTAGTGATCATTTCTTCTCTGGATTGAGTTAATTCTTGTTGGGCTTGTACCAGCTCTGCCTTTAGCCTACCAATAACAACATCATGTTCCCGAGACCGAGCCGCTTGATATTATTCTATAGTGCCCATCTCATATATGGATTGAGTTAATGCTTGTTGGTCTTGTATAAGATCTGTTTCTAGTCTATCAATGATATCATTCTGTTCCTGAGATTGAAATGCTAGATGTTCTTCCATAGTCATCAATTCATTCCTACTTTGAATCAAGCTTTGTTGGGAGTGTATCAATTCTTCCTCCAATCTCCTAATGGAGGGATCTTGCTCGAGGGATTGAGGTATTTCCTCTGAGGCTAGGGTATCTGTATGTACCTCAACATCAACAGTTTCTAAAGGAATTACCTCCTCATTCTAAGCTACTGCATCCTCTACTCTTATCTCTTCAGGGTCTATCTGTGTTCCCACGGAGTTTGTAGTGACTTCTCTTTTAGGAAGAGGGTTTCTTCCCTACACTCTGGACCTTTTTTTTTTCTTTATTTGGTGGTCATTATATGCTTGTTCTAGCTGCTTCCTCAATTCTTTAATAATTTCTTTGAGTTTTCCAACCTTCAGTTTTAATGTTTCAACTTTTTTAACCTTTCTCTTTAACAACTTGTTCTCCTTTTTCAACTTTCTAATCCTCTTATGTATTTTGCCTGCCTTCTGTTTGTGAGGAGTCTCAAGTTCTTCCTCATTCTGATCAGCAGGTATTTTTTCTTCTATTCCTTCCAAGTACTCTGTCTATTCAAGAGGGCTTATTTCGTCAGGATGAGGTTCTTCAAGTGTTGTGTCCTCTGGAAATGAAATTTTGATATCAGAGAAATTTTTAGCAGGATTTGAAGAAGAGGCTCATTCTTGGTATTCTTTTGATTTATCTCTGTTAATTGAGGCCCCTAAGTTCCCTAAAACCTTAGCTATTTCTACCTCATATATTTTCAAAAACTGTTCTGTCATATGCTCTGATGTTGGTTGATGTCTTCTTGACTGTTTCCTTGTGAAGTGTGTTCTATATGCTCAATACCCTGGGCATTTTCCTGTAAGGGTTGCTCTGTTATGTTCTGAATTTCTTCAGGTTGTTTTTTTGTGTCTTGGATTTATTCAGGGTTTCGTGTCTGTCTGCTTCTCCTCGTTCTCTCAATGGGGAATTTAGGAGAAACCATTTCTCTTTTTCTCTTTTTGGTTAGTGGCCCTACTTGTGATATTTGAGCTTATGTCTGTGAGGTCTGAGCCTCTGTCTGTGAGGTCTGAGCCTCTCTAATTTGGACAGGTTCTACCTTGACTTTGAGTTGAGGTGGTGGAACTTTTGTTTGGGTAGTGTTCTCCCCTTCCTGTATCTATTCAATTTCCTGTGATGGATTTTCATGGTATAACTCAGGTTGTTCCAGTTGCAGAGGTCTATTGGCCCCAATAAGATCCCCCCATGTTAATTGTTTTTGACTCAAGGCCTTACTTACTATCAGTTTAAATAATCCATGGTGGTTGATAATAGTAACAATATACTTGGAATTCTGTGTTCTGACGACAACCTCATGTAACATGGCATTTAGAAAAAAAGGGAGATTGATTACTAACCTTTGTTTGAGTGTCGCTAGCAATTTGAGGTGGTGTGGTCGGATTACATCATATCACCCATCACAGGTGATGTACCTCTAAATTACTCCTGCCGGTTCTTTCCATGGTTCATTGAGGATGCTGGGGTTAAGCCCCTTTCCTTTTTTATCCAATTCCTCTCCAGGGTCTACAAAGGATTCTACGACTTCTTTGAGCATTGTATATCTTCCTGTCCACTGAATTCCTGAGTTAGGGAGACCTATAACCTCTGCTACAATTTTCGGAGTAAATGGAATTCATATATCTCGAACCATGGAGATTTCTCCCTACAAATTCTGAAATAATTCAAGCGTAATGTTCATATCATAGCCTTGCAACCGGTTGAAATACTTTGTCCACCCCAGGCACTATAGGATTTATCTTGCCTACTCTTTTACCTGTAGTAAATTTGGTTCCCTGCGCACACTTCGGCCACCCATCGTTCTGTGAGAAATGAGAACGATTATCGTTCCTGGTTGCAAACTTGGTTAGACCAACTTTGGGGAAAATATTACCAAAAATAGAAAATATCAGAGGATGGTGAGTGTATAAAAATGTGGGTTTTCCATTTATTACAATCATTACAATCTTATCGGAAAACGTGATGAGCACCCACTCCCCTCATTATTGTAGTGGTCGACCTTGACCGTTAGTGTAGGTGAAAGTAATGAGTGTAGGTATTTCTGGTGAGAGGTAATAATTTCATTGTTGCCGCCGATGGGGACCAATCATGTACAATTTTCAAAAAGTATATTAACGGTAATCATTAAACGATAGTTCGTTTCTCATGGGAAATTCAAATTTTTTTATACCTATACTCAAAAATGGTTTTAAGGATAAATAAACCGAATAAATTAAATCTGTTCATTTTTTTTAATTTTTTTTTTAAATATTCCACATATCATAATGTTGTTACTTTTCCCGATTTTATTGAATATAACCGAAATGATAGCCATGTTTATTGAGTAAAGAAAATCTAGAGACATACAAAAACTTGGTGTTTTTAAGGTAAAATTCCGTACCATAGGCAGAGCCACTGCTGCCAGCAGGCGTCCATAGCCTCAACAGGGTTTCCTTTTAACCCATAGATGAGCCTGTATCCTTAATAAATATTTAAATTGTCTTTTCCCAGAAATACCACTATCCTATTTTGGTAGCCAGATGATGATAATGCCACTCACTAGATTGTAACTTAAGTGAACAAGCCAGCTCGTGATGAGACCCCTTTTCCTTTGACAAACATAATGTCAAAGGCCATTTCCCTAGTGTGGTAGCCATCGTGGGAATGTCACTTACGTTATTATCCTATGATCATTGTAGGTTGGCTCGTGATGAGACCCCTTATTCTTTGTGGGAAAAGTTTATTACTTGTGTGTGTGTGTGTGTGTGTGTGTGTGTGTGTGTGTGTGTGTGTGTGTGTGTGTGTGTGTGTGTGTGTGTGTGTGTGTGTTTTGTTTTGTTTTTTTGTTTTTTTAGAAGGACTCTATTAAGGGAGGCTCATCTACTCCTTAAGAGTAAGGGATGGTGTAAAGAAGTGTAAGGATGCCAAGTAAAAGTATTTTGAAGACTCCTTATTATAATATGAGGGAAAATTATCATTTAAGTATATTGATTGTATATAGGGAAAGGGAACAAATTATGGTGGTTACTGGTTATGAACAAGTTTTAAGATATTTCGAAGAAATTAATCCAAAAAAAAAAATTGATAAGGTATGAGAGATAGTCCATGAAATAATGATAGATCATTATGATGCCAATTAGAAATAGAGCTAGTGAAAATTATTTAGTGAAATTCGTACCCCAAAGGAATGGCTAGCATTTGAACAACAATGACAGAAAAGAATGACAATAAGGAAGAACGCAGAAGGAGCAGTAGTTGTTCCTTTTAAAGGAACAACAATTTTTGATAAGGGAACAACAGTTTTTCCTTTCAAATAAATAGCAACGATAATCAAAGGAACAACAGTCATGAGAAGGAACAACATTTGTTCCTTTCAATTGAACAACAATCGCACGAAGGAACAATAGTTGTTCCTTTCAAATGAACAACAATCGCGTGAAGGAACAATAGTTGTTCCTTTCAAATAAATGGCATTTTTTAATTTTTAACCATCTCAATGGATAATTTTGGAAACTTCCCCATGGAAATATTTTTTCTTTTGTTGAATCTAAGGTTGATTAGTCATCAACTAAATTCATTCAATTATTGTGGGTCAGTTTATTTCATAATCGAGTATGGGATGGTCTGTTGATGTCATGAGTTCATTATGGTTTCCCTATTACTGTTGTGGAGCATGACATATTCATTTTTCTTTGAAAGATTGGGTCTGCATGATAGGATAAAGCAAGAGCACAGAACATAAAAGAGTGTTAATTGTTTTGATTACAGTTATCCTCCCTATTTCTCAAAAAAAATGAAAAGAAAAAGAAAAACTAATACTGAATGAAATCTAAAAACTATATACAGTATGTACAGTGTCAACAAAATTCATCATTTATGGAGCTGGGGTGGTTGGGTTACCTTCCCAACCAACCAAAATTTGAACGGTAGGATCCTTACTTACTTCCTGGTAGAAAGATTATTTTGAAGGAGGATGATGGTAAAGTCGTAGCCAGTGCCCATTAACTAGAAATGGATATCTAGACCCATCAATGGTGCTTAAAGAGACCGTGCCATTATCATGGACTTTCTCAATTTCATATGGTCCCATCCACCATGTCTATAATTTTCCTAGAAAATCGTGAAATCTGGAGTCATAGAGAAGCGCCCAATCAACCTTCTTGAATTATTTCTTCTTGGTATGCTTGTCATGCTAGGTCACTCTCTGTTGTTGAATAACAGTTGTGTGCTCCACAGCAAATAGGCGTGCTTCATCCAATTTGTTGAGTTGTTGAAGGCGATGTTTATGTGCCTCTATTAGATCCGGTCCAATTTCCTGGGCCATCCTTAGGGTCTTAATCTCAAACTCGATTGGGAAGATGGGTTCTTTACCATAGACTAGGTGATAAGGAGAGTATCCAGTGGTGTTATTCCATGTTGTACGATAGGCCCATAAGGCATTTGGGAGCTCAGTATCCCAATTTTGTCAGTTTGTTGAGACAGTCTTTTTCAAGATTGCCTCCATGACCTTATTTGTGCTTTCTACTTGCTTGTTTTTCTGTGGGTGGTATGGAGAAGTAACTCTGTTCTTAATATGATAATTTTCTAGGGTGGTTGTGATTATATGGGCTGTAAACTGTGACCCCCCATCAGTGATTACTTCCCTGGGTAGTCCATAGCGTACAAATAATTTAAAAAGGAATTTGATGACTACCTCTTCTGTTGCATTTGGTAGGGCGTATGTCTCTACCCATCTGGTAATTTAGTTAGTTGCCACTAGAATATAGGCCTTTTGATTTGACTTTGAATTGAAGGGGCCAATGAAGTCTAGTGCCCATATCTCAAATGGTTCTGCGACTATTTGTGCTTTCAGGGGAATTTCATCAACCTGACCTAGTTTTCCCATCCACTGACAAATGTCATGGGTCTGGACGTATTTTTCGCATCTATGAATATTGAGGGCCAATAGTAACCCATCTGTAAACATTTGTGTCCAACCCTGCGGTCTGCAAAATGCATTCCATAGGGTTTGTCATTTCCTGCCTTTAGTATGTCATAGATTTCATCATCTCGTACGCATCTGCAAATCTGGAGATCATCTCCTGTGTGGAATATATATCTGTTGATCCAAGTGAATCGTGTGCTATGTTGGATGATCAATTTTCTTTCCCTTGATGATAGATGTGTCGATAATATTCCCGCTGCCAGATAATTTTCCACATCAGTGTACTGTTGATATTATGGTAGCTTCGGGAGGTATGAACCTCTATTCTAACCTATGACAAGATTAGAATATTCCGGAAGGAAGTAAAGAAGCAAAGGAAACCCTAGACGAGATGTCGGCTACAGAAATATAATTAATATGAATTAATTAGTACCCAGAAGGAGAAGTCAGCCCAGGCAATCCTACCAAATTACTATAAATATAGGGAACCAGTTTCTCATTATTCACATTTTCATAATTGCAAAGAGCCAATTGTGCGCACTGCAGTTGGCAGTTTTGTGCGTAAGTTTCTAGGGAAGGTGTTGCGCCAGTTTCTGGGTGGGACTATCTGATCAACTTTGGTTTCTATTCTTTCTTGGTGCATTAGCCTTGCTTGGCTATTGATTTCTACCAGTATTCTTCTCTCTCAAGGTCAAGGTGCTCAGAGGGTGGCTTCGGCCTATGGTTGGGTGACAAGGGTATTGTCAATGGTAAACCGAGCACAATCCTTCATATTCTAACAGGTTATGGGCCCACACCTCCTTCATTCAATCTAAATGTTGGAAGGAAGCATAGCCACTAGGATATTGAGCTCGTTGAGGAACTGTCGCTAGGGTTACTAGCAGGAGCAGCTTCCAAAGACACTGCCACTAGGGTTACTAGCAGAAGCAGATGCAAAAACCCTAATCTCAGATCTGACACCTTGTGATGGAGCATCACGCTCAAAAAGAAGATATTCAGATGTGCCCTAACTCAGTGCACCTTTTGGCTCTCTCGGAAGACAAAAACGATGAAATTGAAGTTTTGTATCAAGGCATGACGAGTTACCAGTCAATCGAAGACATGAGTGAGACGATCAGTCTTTTACACTACTCAACACTTACCTAAATGATTGAAGATGACATGTGGATAATCGATAGTGGATATTCTAGGCACATGATGGGATATCAAGCCAGACTCTCAAATCTAAATGAGAAGAATACCTCATACAAGGTAGAGCTTGGAGACAAAACCACTTACCTCATGGAAGGATCTGGACAAGCCTCCATCAAAATGAAAACGGGTAACTATGTTCACCTAAGCAATGTTTTATATGTACCTGGTTTAGAAAAGAATCTTGTATCGATATCTTTCCTAGAAGACAAGGGAAATAGAATAGCCTTCATATATGGAAAGGTTTTATCATGGCATAAAGAATCCATCATAGAGAATGCTAGGGTTATTGGAAGTCATGAAGGAAATATGTATAGATTACTAGAACAAAATGAAGAATCTCTTGTACACAACGAAGTCAACCCCAATGAGATTTGGCACAAAAGGTACTCTCACATTAACTATCAAGCATTACCCTTTCTCAAAAGGATTTTTGAAGGAATTCTAGAGTTGCAGTCCACACATGAAGGAATCTACAAAGGATGTGCTCTTGGGAAGAATATCAAGAAACCATTCCCAAGCAGCAACAACAGATCTAAGGAGATTCTAGATCTAATACACTCTGATGTTTGCAGTTTGATGCCAGTAAAATCTCTAGGAGGATCTTCTTACTACGTAATATTCATATATGACTATTCAAGAAAGGCTTTTTTATATCTACTCAAGACAAAAGACGAAGTATTTAACAAGTTTCAAGAGTTCAAAGCAGAAATAGAAAATCTCACAAATAAGAAGAACAAGATGCTAAGAACCGATAATGGTGGAGAATACACATCAAAGGAATTCATTGCATTCTGAAAATCTGTAGGGATTAGGAAGGATCTGACCGTTCCTCATAATCCTCAACAAAATGGTGTAGCAGAAAGAAAGAACAGATCCATTGAAGAAATCGTAAAATCCCTACTAAATGATCAAGGTCTATCCATGTTTATATGGGGAGAAGCAACAATGACAACAATATATGTGCAGAACATAAGTCCTCATCGTATATTGAAGGACATGACACTAGAAGAAGCTTTCTCAGGTAAGAAACCTAATGTGGAAAATCTAAGAATATTTGGATGTCATGTTTACTCTCACATTCCCAAGGACAAGAAGAATAAACTAGAACCTTCAGGAAAGAAAGGGATATTTGTGGGATACAGTGATTCATCCAAAGTCTATAGAATATATATTCTAGAACAATGCAAGATCGAAGTCAGTAGAGACATAAAATTCAATGAGAAGATGGCCTTCAAGAAATCCATAGAAGAAAAAATAGAAGAAGAAGATATTGAAGAACTTAACGAAGAAAGAACAGAAAACATAAATGACGAAAAGGAACTACCTAATCATCCTATGGAGCCATGTGAAAACATTGATTCAGATATCATACCTAATACCAAGAAAAGACTAGCTTGGCTTGAAGCTACCTTACAATATGTAGAAAGACTCAAGGTTCCAAAAGGAACATTCAGAAAGAGTAAAAGACCTAAAAGATTCTCAAGTTATGCAACATACATGACGAAGCTTCTAGATGAAGAACCTACCACATTTGAATAAGTAGTTCAAAAGGGACAATGGAAAGAAGTTATGATGGAAGATAATCAATTCATTATGAAAAATGAGGTATGGGAAATAGTACCAAGACATAAAGAAAAATTGGTGGTAAATTCAAAATGGGTGTACAAGATCAAACATGCAGCAGACGGAAGCGTGGATAAATACAAGGAAAGATTCATAGCTAGAGGGTTCTCCCAGAAGGAGGGAGAAGATTATGATGAGACATTTTCTCCGGTGGCTAGATATAATTCCATCAGAGCTATCATATCTCTTTCCACTTCCATGGGATGGAACTTACATCAGATGGATGTAAAGACAGCTTTCCTCAATGGAGCTTTTGAAGAAGAAGTATATATTGAACAAACTCAAGGGTTTGAGGTACATTCCAGAGACACTCAAGTTTGCAGATTGAAGAAAAATCTATATGGACTCAAGAAAGATCCAAGGGCTTGGTATACCATAATGGATAGCTATCTAACAAGACTTGGTTTCTCCAAGAATCATGCAAATCCAAACATTTACTATAAATTCATGGACAATGCACCTGTAATCCTACTACTATATGTTGATGATCTATTCGTAACATGTGAAGAGTCTCTCATTATCCAGTGCAATAAGGAATTAGCTTTTGAATTTGATATGAAATATCTAGGTCTCATGCATTATTACTTGGGACTAGAGGTATGGCAGAAGCATGGTGAAGTATTCCTTGGACAAGGAAAGTATGCAATAAATATCCTTCAAAAATTTGGAATGATGGATTGTAAGTCCATGGACACTCCTATGAATGCGGATATAAGAAAAGTGAAAGTTACAGATTCTGATCTAGTAGATCCATATCTATATCGACAACTAATTGGGTCATTGATGTATTTGGTAAATACTCAACCAGACATTTTCTTTTTCATGAATACACTAAGCCAGTTCCAGGTGGAACCAAGACATGAGCATTGGATAGCTACAAAGCATGTATTAAGATATATTTGTGGAACAATAAACTATGGTTTGAGATATACCGCATCCAGCAATATACAGCTTCATGGATTCATAGACTCATATTGGGCAGGAAGTGCAGAAGACAGAAAGAGCACTTCAGGTATGTGTTTCATCTTGGGCTCCTCTATGATATCTTGGGGTAACAGGAAACATAAGTCTGTCACACTCAACACAGCAGAAGCAGAGTATATCGCAGCATGTGAAGCATGCACTGAAGCAATATGGTTAAGGAAGTTAATCTCTGACTTATTTGATCAGATTCCATAATCAACCATAATACATTGTGATAATCAGAGTTGTATAAGATTATCATAACATCCCATGTTTCATGAAAGGTCGAAACACATTGAGATCAAATACTACTTTATTCGAGATAAATTCCAGGAAGGAGAGGTAAATATCGAGTATATCTCCACTGACGAGAAGATAGCAGACATTCTGACAAAACCTCTATCCAGAATAAAGTTTGCATATTTCCGAGAGAAGATGGGGATCATGGAAATAACTCCCTTAGCTGAAAGGGAAGACTCTCCAGGTTAGGAGGGACAACTTAAAAATATTATTGAAAAATATTATTGAAACATTTATCTTTGTGATTGAAAAATAGTCCAAATTGGACAGATTCTTTCATGTTCGGAAAGTGGATTGAGATTTCTGACGAACAACGATTTCCCATTGTGGTTAACATGGGAAATGGTCTAGATTGTTGATGTATCATAGATAATGACTTCCCATTGTGGTTAACATGGGGATTGGTCTAGGGAAGTCTCTCTTCTTCAGGGTTACTCAAGAAGACTGGCCCGCCTCACCGGATAACGATTTCTCATTGTGGTTAACATGAGGAATGGTTTGTTTTGGAGGTTGATACAGGACAGTCTTTTCCTCTTGTGGTTAATAAAGGAACTGGTCTGGACAGTCATTTCTTAGGGTTTATACATTCTCTTCAGGGTAAACTTTGATTAGTGTAGGAGGAATGGCCCAAGGTGGGGAATGGTCCAAGCTCAACAATCAGGGACAGGCATTCCTTAGGGTTTATACATTCTCTCCAGGGTGCACTTTGATTAGTGTAGGAAGAATGGACCAGGGTGGGGAATGGCCCAGGTTCAAAATACAGGACAGTTATTCTTCCTTGCTTGAGAAGAATAGTCTAGATATCTCATTGTTCTACTCTGAGGGCAGATATTCTTTCATATCTCACAGACGTGAGTGAAATATTGGCCCAGATTATTCATTCTATTTTAACAATATGTTTCTATGCAGGTTGGCATTAGATGATTGTTATGGAGACTACCTGTCTCCAAACAGTAGAGATATACTACTGTGGTGGATTTGTTCCATTGTTTGTGACCATGTGTCACAGTTTGAGTAGATGTGTACTACCATGGATAAACACAGGTGTGTTCTATCAATTGATATTATACCAGTTGTCATAGGATATTATCTTGTTGGATAATAATGACAGTTCTCATGATACTACCAATTGAATGGTATGTTTGTGCTCAAGACCATACATCCCTATCTAGGAGGGAGTGTTGATATTATGGTAGCTTCGGGAGGTATGAACCTTTATTATAACCTATGATGAGATTAGAATATTCTGGAAGGAAGTAAAGAAGTAAAGGAAACCCTAGACGAGATGTCGGCTGCAGAAATATAATTAATATGAATTAATTAGTACCCAGAAGGAGTAGTCGGCCTAGGCAAGCCTGCCAGATTACTATAAATACAGGGCCTCAATTTCTCGTAATTGCAAAGAGCCAGTTGTGCACACTGCAGTTGGTAGTTTTGTGCACATGTTTCTGGGGAAGGTGTTGCGCCAGTTTCTGGGTGGGAGTATCTGATCAGCTTTGGTTTCTATTCTTTCTTGGTGCATTAGCCTTGCTTGGCTATTGATTGCTACCAGTATTCTTCTCTGTCAAGGTCAAGGTGCTCGGAGGGTGGCTTCGGCCTATGGTTGGGTGACAAGGGTATTGTCAATGGTAAAACGAGAACAATCCTTCATATTTTAACACATACCAAGGTGGCTTTGTGGTAACGGAAAGAAGATGCTCATATGGAAATTGATCTTCAATTGTTAAGGAGTCATCAATTTCGGGTATGTGGGATAGGAAATCTGCGACAAGATTTTATCTCTCGGGTCGATCTTTGATGGTGATGTCAAATTCCTGCAAGAGTAATAACCACCGAGTGAATTGTCCATTAGTAATTGATTTATTATATAGATATCTAATAGAAGAATGATCAGTATACAGAATAACTGGATAACCAGTTATATAATGACAAAATTTATTGATGGTGTGTATAACAGATAAAAAATATTTTTATGTTACTTTATAATTAAGTTCAACTGGAGTGAGATTCTTTCTAATGAAATAAATAGCGTAGGGTTTCTTTTCTTCTTCCTGTCCAAGGACAACACCTATAGCAATATCTGATGCATTGGTGGAGATGTGAAATGGTATTTTCCAATTTCGTCCCCTCAACACTGGTGTTGTCGAGATCAGTTTCTTAAGTCCTGCAAATTCCACATCACACTTGTCAAACCACTGAAACTCCACATTACCAGTCAAAGCATGTAAAGGTACAACGATTCTTGCAAAATTTTCCATAAATCTACGATTGTATCTGTAACACCTCTTTCAGTTACTTGAAGCTTGTAATGCTCTGATACCATACTATAACACCCACTTTTCCATCAACCGATCAGGCGCTACTTCACGGAATAACAATCTCATTTAACTCAAAGTAACCATAAGAATTGATACTATTATAATAATCAATGGCTTTAACATTAATTCGAATGCAAAACAGAATACATGATAATTATAAATACAAAGACATGCAGTAACATAATTGAAACAATATCTGGTACTTATCTTTGAAAACGGTGGTTATTCCACCAACCAGGTGGCGGCCTTCCACAAACCTCCCAGCCTTAGACCGCACTGCTCGTCAATCTCAGCAGTAGGTTACCCCTGAGCTGGGACTAAGCTCCACCCCAAGGCAAGGAATCCTAGGCTAGGCTGAGGTTACAGGGAAAACACACAGGCACACGAAAGGAATTCTCCCCCAGGAACCACTCATACTCACTGCCCACAGACTCTCCTTCCCCACATGCCTGTTCCACCCCAGGAGTATACACGTTCTCTATCACCTAGACAGTCCTTCGGCTGCTAACCTCCCTTTCCTTGGGTTTCAGCAACAGACCAGACCAGAAGTCTCTGAGCTCTGTGGCAACTACAGGGTTCCTTCCAGGAATTCTCTCCTTCCTCTGCACACTCTCTCACCTGGAGAGAGTTGCTCACAGGCCCAACAACCTATTCTTCCAACTTCAATCACCTCTCTCCCCTGGAGAGAGTGTTGTACAAACTGGCCAACAAGCCACATGCAGTCCAGCATTGCGTGGCCACAAGAACCAATGGGGAAAATAGACGTGGGCTTTCCAACAGGCTCAACAATGACAGGATAGTCTCACGGTTATGGCTTTGGGACAGAGATTCCACACACAGACTCAATCTATTCAGACAGAGGATGTCTCGGCTTTCCATAAATCAACATAGGCTATCCCCTAAAATCAACACAGACTTTTCCCCACAGTTTCATAATTGCATGAGGTCTCTCGCAGAGGTCAGATAGGTTCATGCTCAGGCAGTCAGGTAGAATGAAGGAGAATCCCCCCACCATGGCTCATCTCAACCATTTTATTTGCATGGGCATGGGTTGACACTTGCACCCATGAAACTGCATGCCTTCCATCAGTGTGTGTTCCTCCCATTTGGAAGTCACATGTCATTCCAAAATAACTTAGGATAAAAACATATAATTCACATGGTCCTTTGGAATAATATTAAAATATTATTCCCAGGGACTTAAGACCCTAGGCTTAGCCCCCTAGGCTCAACACTTAGCCCCTCTTCCCACCTTCCAACCCCTAATCCCTTGCCCACTCTGTGGAATCTTAGTCCCCCATCACTCATTCATTGTGGTCAGTTTTCATGCGGGGTGGTTTATATTTTATTACTATTCCACATAAATATAGGTACAAAATCAAGCTCTTGGCCTTGAACATTTAGGCTCTCTGGCCTAACAATCACATAAGCCCACTAGCTTATATAAAATTGGCTCACCATCCTATAAAACATATTTAAAATTCATTTCATAAACAAGATTTACAATAGGGCTCAGCCTTGGGGACATTATAGTATCCAGAAGCGCAAAGGAAACTACGTACCTCAGTTTGTGTGTGTGGTGTAGGTAGATTAAGGATTACCTCTATTTTTTCTAGATCTACTCTAATTCCATATGCAAAAATATAATGCCCTAGTACCACACCTTCTATCATCATCATGTGACATTTTTCATGGCTTAAACATAACTTGGTAGAAATGCACCGTGCTAGTAACCTCTCCAGATTATTCAGTGCTTGATAGAAGTTGTTTCCATAAGGAGTGAAATCATCCATATAAGCTTCGAGGCCTTCGCTGATCAGATCGTTGAATATGTTCAAGATGGCCCTTTGGAATGTGGTTGGAGAATTACATAGTCCAAAGGGAAATACTTTGTATGCAAAGGTACCCCAAGGGCATGTGAATGTAGTTTTATCTTGATCTTATGGGGCAATATAGATCTGATTGTAGCCACTAAAACCATCTAGGAAGGAAAAGAATTTCTTTCCTGCCAAAGTATCCAGGACCCAATCGATGAAAGGTAAGGGGAAATGATCCTTTTGAGTGGCTTTGTTAAGTTCCCTGTAGTCAACACAGATTCGTCATTTCTCATTTTTATTTGGGACGATCACTAATGGGGAAACCCACCAACTATCTGAGATAGGATATATAAAATCTACGTCCAACAGATTTTGTAATTCTTCCTTAACAATATCCCTGAGATGGGGATTCAGTCTTCTCTGCGGTTGTCGGATAGGTTGAGCGTCTTTCTCAATATAAATGTGGTGTGTGCAGAGTTGCAGATCAATACCTTTAATATCGGAATACTCCCATGCAAAATATTTTTTGTATTTAGAGAGGAATTGAATTAGATTTTGTTGTTATTGCTCATCTAAATTGGCATTGATGTTCAAAGACCTCCCTGGTGCAATCTCAATGGATTTTCTGTTATGAACAACTGTATTTGGGATTTAATGTTCCATTAAATATTCCAGCGGGTCTCCATGTGCTTCACAGTCTAGAAAATCTTGGAGCATCTGGCAGGTTGGGTTACCCATGGTGGTTGGGATATTAATTAAACCATTGATTACATCATCCTCTATCTGGTTTTTAAGTCTGAGGGCTTCTTCCATCGTGAGAGGGGCTCGTAAATCCTTTTCTGGATATTGTGGTGGTGGAAATTGTGGATATACAAAATTCGGGCTTGGCTTGGCAAGAGGATATAAGATGAGATTCTTTGTGACACCTCCTCTAGCAATTGTCATATTACCCATTTGGAATCCTATGTTTCATCATTTGTTGCGAGCCATGGTCTGCTCAGTATCAATGGATGCCCTTCAAGGCAACTTCTTGGGTTGATGATGAGGAAATCCGTCGGATATTCCCAAGAGTCGATTGAGATTGCTATATCATGTAATGTGCCAACTGGCCGAACCACTGATCGATCTGCCAATTGTAACATGATTGGGGTGGGTTCAAAGGAGTCAAAACCTAGGGTATTGTAAGTATCCATAGTCAGTATATTGATGGATTCTCCCAAATCAACTAGTGTATTTGGAAAAGAATAGCCCTGGATCTACATATTTGATTGGTTCTTGTCTTCCAAGAATTAGATCAGACAAGGCTCCTACTACACAAACTGTTGATGATGAATTTTTTATTTTACTAACAGGCTTCCTCCCACATAGTTGCTTGATTTTTTTCCCGTAAATTGGAATATCTTGTAGAGCTTGCAGGAGTGGAATCTTGACATATAGATTCTTGATTTCCCCTACAATGTAAAAGTTGGGATATTCGGCAGGTTTTTCTATCATCAATATTTCAGGGAACGGAGAGGAAGGAGTTGCATCCTTATCAGGATCCTAGGATTCGACTGTGTTTCCCCCCTGCTTGATTTATTTTGTTATTACCATAGTCGAGGGTGTTATTGTTGGTTGTTTTTCATTCTCCTGCTCTTGAGAAACGTTATTTTCTTTAGGAGAGATTATACACCCCGATCTCAATTGGATTTCGTTGCACCCTACCGAGTTGGTTTCCCCTTCCCTGTTCTCCATAATCTAGACGAGCTAAGTCAGTCTATTATTAAGGTTTGGGTGAGGTTGGGTTGGTAATTGGGGGCACAATTATGATTGAGGGTTTTGGGGCAATTGGAGTGGAGCTTGCAACGTGGGTTGGGTTTGAGGGGCCATCCCCATGGGTTGATTGTTTATCCCCATGGGGTACTACCAATTCTAGTTCCAATTTGGGTTTTGGGTACTTGTATTGGGCCACTGTGAAGGGTAGGGGTTATTTGAATTTTTCTAGGGTGGGGTGCGATATTGTGATTTAAGCCAGGTAGAATTTGCAGTTGGTTGATTCTGCCTGACATGATTTGTAGTGGATTGGTTTGGCCAAGTGGGATTTGCAGGTGGGTATTGGTGGGGCTGCCAGTTCTGATTAGTAAACAGTTGGCCCTGCCATGCGTTACCAGAATTTTTTTATTGATTATACTGTCCAGGAAAGAGAGAGGAAGGGTCTTGTAGTGTATTTGGAGGTCGGTTCTGCCATTGAAGATGTTGAGCCATCAGATATAATGGCTTTGTTTATTATTTCGCTTCTCTAAAGACAACTTTCAATCCAGGGAGAGATGGGAATTGTTCCATGTCGTGATCCTTGGCGCAGATAGCGCAAACCCGAACCACATCTAAAGGGAAATCCCTTGGACCATGTTTTCTTCTGCATCTATGGAAAAATATGGCCAAAGTCTGTTCTTCTTCTGTTTTTTTCTGTTTGGCCTGCAATACATCCAATTGTGTAGTCAGAGTGCTCAAAATATCTGTTTTGAAATTTTCTAAGAGATTATCGACTTCATCTCGTGTAATGCCCCCGCTGGTAGTATTTCTACTTCTAGTGAGGGAAGTCTGCATTCCTAATCTGGTCTATGTGATTCCTCATGAGCACCTTATACACAATTGAATGATTTTATCATAAGTTTCTTTATAAATGTCACCCTTTCCCATTAGATTCAATGTTTCTACCCATTCATCTTTCATACCCTTAATCAGAGTTTCCTTAAGTACTTCACCTGGTAATGTACCATAGGGTGATCTTTGTAAATTATACTGAAATATCTCAACATATTCTTCTAATGATTCATTTTCTTTTGCAGTCATTTGAAAGATTTCATCTTTCAGGTCTTTGGTTCTACAATAATCCTGATATTTTGTCAAGAAGGTCTATTTCATCTCATCCCATGATTTTATAGTTCCAACCCCCAATCGCATAAACCAACATAGAGTTGCTCCTTTCAAAGTGGAGGGGAACAATTTTAATTTTTGGGGTTCATAGGTGTAATCATACCCTCTACATAGGACATCAAATTCAAATAATAATGTGTTTGGGTCTTCTGAGATCAATCCATGGAAGGTTGGTAGGTTTTGTAGGGGGATTGCCTTCATGGGAGCATTGGCAATTGGATCAACTATCGGATATTCCAATGTGGAATTCTAGGGACATTGTTGATTTGGTTGTTCCATTTGATAAAAAATGTGCCAAAAATCTTCAGGAATTTCTTAATCCAAGTGTTCTATTTGAGGTGGTTGATTATTTGATCCTATAGGGGATTTGGTTGCACTCCCTCTATCTGGGATTTTAGGTATGCCTTCTTCTTTCACAAGATATTTAGGATCAGGGGGTGGCGATGGGTCTTCCTTGGAAACCTCGTTGGTTTCTCCTTCTCCTTCCTCCAGATTATGAGAATTTCCCTCTTCTACAGGGTTGAGAGGTGGAAGATCTGTGGTCTGAAATATTTTCTCAGTCCCTTCAGTTTTGTTGTGAATCTCAGCGTGGGTTGTAGTTGGTGATACTGTTACCTGAGGGATTCGGGTAGATCCTTTCCTAGGTCCAACCGAATCTTGAGATTCAACTTTTCAGATGATGTTGTCTATGAAAGTTCTTCTCCCAAAGAGAATCGGGCCCTGGGCTTTGGTAATTTTTGGTGGGGGTTTTAGTTTTTCAAAATCTTTCTTCTTAGTCATACACACTTCACACAAAAAGAAATTAAAAAAGAAATACCTATGCGACCTCTTAATGCGTCAGCTGGAGGTAGGCATTGGCATAAGAATCTTACTTATTGACTGCATAGGTTCTTACCTTTCGTCTTCAATACCTCATCCTCCAGAGGCACAATCTATGCTACCTTTGACATTCTCCCTAGCAACGACGCCAAAATGTTGGGGTCTAAAGATGTCCTAAAAACAACCTTAGTTTAACATTAATTTATCAACTCAAGGATTCGTCTTTTATCTCAAGAACATTAGCAAAGTCTATGAAGATAGCTTGTAGAGGCTAAAATCGCGTAGCTAAAGCAAACCTGAGTTTATCCACAATCAAGTTCCTCAAATGTTCATTTAAATATTCTGAGATTAATATCTTACTTAACAGAATTGAAATCGAATTGCTAACATGTTGTGAATGAAAAGGAACTATCTAACCTGCTAAATTCATTTAACTAAAAAGCAATGATTGAATCTAAGTAAACACTTGCAGAATTAACTATTGACTAAGAATCAAATTGTTGGAAAGGAAATAGTGAATTACTCTAATGGAAAGAAATTGCAATTGTAATCTAATTGTAAGGAACAACAAACATAACTGAATGGAAAGGAACATCAATTATAACTTTAACTAAAAGGAACAGAAATTGTAACCTATTCGAAAGGAACAACAAGTGAGAATCTAAGTAAAAGGAACAACGCATGTGAAAATGTGAGGAACTATCAAGAAACAAACTTCAGTAATGGAAATTGGAATCAACAATCATTAACATACAAGAGAAATTTCTATCTTTTGTATGCAAAATAGTATGAAATCATTAACACACTTATGCATTCGTCTTAACTATTGTAAAAGCGAATTGAATCGTAAAACAGGAATCAAACTGATACAATTACAGCTGAAATAGTAGCTCCTTTAGACTGGGCCCTTGGTCTTTAGAAGCCCTACTACTAGAAACTTAGTATGTAGAAAAGGTGAAAATGATTAAATCTTTTATTAACTTCATATCTGGTACATCATTCACAAAAACGGCTTGCACAGAGTAACTCTGAGTCTGAATACGTGAACGCAATTCTTAGATTGTCTTTCAAGATCTATTATCTCTATATATACAATAATCTGATTAAATCAAGCCATCTTGAGGATCGAAAGATCCTCAAGATTGCTTTACTATTATAAAGTTACAATATAGAAAAACAAATAATCTTTAAAACTGCTTTTGCACAAAAAGTCCTCAACCTCCAATGGCTCACGCATCTTCAAGATTTCCTTTGCTATTTCAGTTTTGACAATATTTAACCAATCCTGTAACAAAATCAAACAATTCCAACCATATTTTAGAATCTATTCAACATGACTTCAATAATATCACTAGAAGACATATTAATCATTTTCTATTCTATTTATCCCTAATTAACAGAAAAGTCACTCAAGGTTGTATCATGAACTGTGGGGATAAGGAGGATATTTTTACCTTTTTCATAACCCAACAGTGGTGGTAACTGGATGAACTAAGGTGAAGCTTGTGTTTTCATCATTTCTTCTTGCACCCTATAAGTGTCTAAAGTTCTTTCTCTCATAAGCTCCATCATTCTACAATCCTTATCATCATGACCCACTGATTTTCAAAAATTGCAATATGAACTTTTTGGTATTGTCTTATACTTTTGCATCATTAGACCATGATATGGATCATGCCCATGTGTCTTACAAATATCGCACCATTTTCCTCCTGTTGGAAAGGGGTTTGGCACCCCTTTTTCCATGTATTGCGCAAAAGTTGGACATTTGTTCTTATGGTATCCTTTTTTCCTCCATAGCGTACACCAAACAACTGCTCTTTTCTCTTTGCCCTTATTCTAGTTAAGTTGAAATGTTAGATTCTTCAAATCCTCCTTCATCTCCTCTATTTTTGGATCTGTGTGTTGATATTGGTTCTCTTCCAGTTGCAGGGCTTCCTACATAGCCTCTTCCTGAGTTTGGAAATTTTGTTCTCTTAACGGATACTTCAAGTGTGGTAATAGTGAGTTCATAAATAAGTGCCTATGTTGCATGTCAATAATTGAATATTTCAACTTACCTTTCAGATGTTTGAATCTTTGATCAATATCCCAAAAATACTCACTTGGTTTCTTCTTTATTTCAATCATTTCATTCATGTACTGGTCTTCTAAGCTTGGCTTCTAAAATTTGTTTACCAGTCATTTTTTCACGTCTTCAATAGTCTTTGGTACTCCTTATGGATTGTTTACATCTAGGCTCATGTATCATTCCAGCACATAGTCTCTTAGTGTGATAGCTAACTGCATGAACTTTGTATCCTCATGTGTAATCTATTTTTCTTTCCATATCTTCTCACAAATGAATAAGTTCTTTTCAGAGTCCTATGAGGCCT
Source organism: Picea engelmannii (assembly GCA_009831015.1). Taxonomy (NCBI): domain Eukaryota; kingdom Viridiplantae; phylum Streptophyta; class Pinopsida; order Pinales; family Pinaceae; genus Picea; species Picea engelmannii. The sequence continues at coordinate 698,760 of ML777500.1, forward strand.
CTCCTCAAAATTCTAGTAATCTGATCATGGGATCATGCCCCGCCATTTTGAACTGTGTTGAACTACTGCCTCCACGCAGTGTAGATAATTGATTGCTACTTCCTGAACTTTCCCCCCTAGTTATTTTTCTTTATTGGATCCCTATAATTTTTTTCTTCTTCCACTAAAATTCGGTTGTCTAAACACTGGTGTTATTTCTGGTGTATTAGTTGCACATGGGGTTGTAGGTTCCACACTGACAGTGGTCTAGAATGGAGTTTTTCCTTATGTTACTGACCCTGGACCTCTTGTTTTCCTTTCATATGTTGTGCACAACATTTCCTCAATCTTCTCCACATCTCGGAGATCCTCTACCTCTTATTCATGGCTCACCAAGACCTCTTTGTCAGCTATGGCTCTCTTCGTGTTATTCGATTTATATTCGTAGGGTATGTCATTGCACATCTTTACAGATTTTTCCATTATCTTATTTATCCAATCCTCTTACATCATGATTGGGTCCATGGCCTCCTTATTCTTTCCCTTATCCATCTCCCTGTCCATATCTTAACCTCATGGCAGTGCTTCCCCCCTTCCCCCATGCACGCAGGGAAGTTTAGTTGTATGATTCCATGATGATCACATCGTTGTCATACAATAAAATCTTGAATGAAGTATATAATGATATTATGTGCCTACCTTTGGGTCCTTTTAGAAAATCATTCTCTATTGTGGTGTAGGAATTCACGGTATCTACTGCAAATTCAGTGAAAAACCCTGCAATAATATTGTCTCACCAAAAATATATTGCGCACGTGAATTTGTTATCAAGTTGTTGTAACCGCGCAATATCCATGGGATTCCACTCCAATTGTCTGATTCGATTAGTAGGGTGGTTCTCCTTTAACCTCAATAAACACTCCTACAACAAATGCAGGAAATCATAGAAAAATACCTCATGCAAGTCGCTAAACACGCATTTGTCGAGATATTTGTGTGGAGTTAACTTAGGGTTTATGTTGTCCTTCTGCAAAAACTCAAGTTCCTTTGTTTTCAACCATCTTTCAATCGCCGTCGTCATTGGATTCCATGGCTTGAACATTCCCTTCTATACTATCATCCTGCACGTGTTTCTTCCACAGATCCCATCCACTCAGTCCTTTGCAATTCCAGCAAGCAACAGAACCATTTGTTGGTTAACTTCTTCTTGGGTTGACCTAGGTTCTGATCTCAAATAGTTTTCCAACAAAACCCTCAAAACTATCAACCCTCCAGGTAAACTAGAAGGCAAATTTGTGCACAGGTTACACAGCGCAATCTCACCTGAGATAGATTTTATGGGGGACTGCAATACTCAGGCGATTGTAGTCGAGGAATGAGTGGGGATTGTGGGTGGATTATTTCTTCCTTATCCATTATCCTTGTTAATCATTCATCTACTTCTATAATTCATTCATCTTTAAACCTATGCATGCATGTTGATATAGCTACTTTAACCATTAATTATTAATCTAATGATCAATAGAACAGTAAATCATTCATTAATAATCACATAGAACACAAGGTTTACCATGGTTGAACCCCTGATGGGGCTACATCCACAAATGTTTGGCTTCTTTGATCATTTATTTATTCTGCTGCAAAATCTTGCGCTTTTCACATTACATCTTCAGTAATACAATCAAAATGAGGGTAGGAACCCTTTATGACGCTGGCTACCTCACACCAGGCTCCTCATCCTATGACCTAACCCTCAAATACTAACTTATTTTACTCTACTACAAGACTCATTACAAAATTTCTTATAATTATCGACTAAACTCTTGAACTTCCTGAACCTTTTACCTCTTGAACCTCGTGAACCTAGTGAATGACTTATGACCTCTCCCTCATAGGTCCTTACTTATACTAATTTATAGGTTTATAGTCATTACAATATTTTTTTAAAACCCTAACCCTATCACGGTTAGGCTTGTCTACCTAGGCGCCACGTTGCTCTTCCTCCTGCATGCTACTTTTCCTTCTTTTTCTGCATGTTGCTTTCTTCCCACCAGTTACACACACTCCAAAATTGTTAGGATATTTAGACACTTAGGATTTATTTAAGATCTACTTGGTCTAATGCATTGTTAGGTAAAAGTGTGTTTCTTAGTGTGTTTCTTTAGTATGCATTAGTATGCATTTGTAGTTAGGAAATCCGACGGTCATGATATGGTCCCGACATAGAGTGATCTAATGGTTCATATTCTCCTCAATATTAATGGCCATTGATCTATGGCTTAACACCCTATTGGTCCATGATCTCTATTTAAATAGAATGGATCATCATTTTTCGATGATTGATTGTGAGAAAATCTCTTGTAAAATCTCTTTGTAATTTTTTTCTTTTGCATTAATAAACTTCTCCAAGTGGTCGTGTTTGCTCGGGCTGTGGATGTTTCCTCATAGGGGTTTTACCATGTCAAAACATTGGAGGAGAATATGTGAAAAATAATTTTACAAGTCACTGCACCACACAAGGAATCCAAATGCAACAAAATGTTCCATATACACCACAACAAAATGGTGTTGTTGAGAGAAAGAACTGCCATTAAAAGAAATGGATAATTGTATGATCCAATCTAAGTGGATTAATTCTAAAGTATTGGGAGGAAGCAATCAACTGTGAAAATTACATAGTAAATCGCACTCCCACAAAGGCTCTTAAAAATATAACACCTAAATATCTAAGAGGATCCGCGTACTCGGGAGAGAGGGGATGGAGGAGTCGTTGACCGAGAGTTGTCCGGAGAGCCAAGGATATAAGAAGCTAAAACCCTGGTCGTTGATGGAATAGACGTACAACAAAGATATGTGCACTCCGAAAAAAGTATTTCATAGAAAATCGAGAGGAGAATTCCAAAAACTCCTGAAACCCAAAATCTGAAGTAAATCATGCCCGTCCGCTAGAGAAGGACACGCGGTGCTTGATCTTTAATTTTGGGGCTTCTATTTGGAAATAAACCTCGTGAAAATTTATATTTCTGAATGCTTGAGGGACGCTAATCTGAACTTCACAGGGGATCTCCGTCGTTGAAAACTGAACCTGCATGTTTGCTTGATTCAAGCCCATAATGGACCTCTTTGAGTGTTGCGCTTTGTGCTCATGGATGCTTCCTGTGTAAACAAGGACTTGGATGGCTTGTTGTGGGCTCATGTAACAAAATGAACAGTAATGTGAAACAAAATGATGATGAGTGTTCATCCTTCTTTGAGAAAAAAAAGAAAATCTTTAAGCTGGTACTTGGTCAAGAAAGACACCAAGGGAAACTAGGTCATCAACAAAGGGGCAAAAGACTTTATCAGTTAGAGGGAAATATTCTAGGACTTGGTTGTGCAGAAGAGAGAGAGAGAGAGAGATGAGGAAACGGTGTAGACCTAGGTATTAACAACAAACCTAACGCAAACCCCAAACACTCAGATCGGAGTACGCACAGGATATTTCAACTTTGGCCCCTTAGAGTTTGACTAAATCTTTTAATTCCTCTCGGGAAACTATTCACTGACCCTATCTGATTATGATTCACATACCCTCCTGAGTTATGCCCGCGTGATCATTCACTGGCATGAACTCCACGATCAAACCCCGATTGACATTGGGACTTCTCCCTTTTTCTTTTCAGGATACCGGATTTCACGATTTCGGAAATCCCATGGTCGAGTGCCTAGCCTATTCAACCTCTGAAACCCAAAATAACCAAATTTTGGACCCTTCTTACCACAGGTTTTGGCTTTTTGCTCTTCACAATTTTGGGAATTGCGATGATGTGCAATTCTACCTCTCAACTCCCGGAGTCCCGAAACCCGAATTGTCGAAATACTAATGTTTCACTTCCAAAGAGATCAACGGTTGTGGTTCTCCCCCTTGATATAATGGTTAGCGCAATTTCACGTACCGGGAGTTCGAAAGGCTTGTTCTCAAACTCTCTGTCTCCTATACCTTCCGGAACCCGAATCTCCAAAATGTCGAAATGGTCTCCTTCCCCGGGACTTCATGAACCGAATCGCAAGGTTTCTTGACTTTCCAACTATCCTCTCGAGTTGTACTATACTCCTGACGTGGACTCCTACCACTTGACACTTTTCCAGTTTTTCGAAGCTTGGACCACCCTTCAACATCCCCCTTTTTGTTTCGGACTTCTGGGTACTGGGAGTTCGAAACTCTTGACCCTAACCTTATGTCACTACGACCCCCGAATTTTGGAACCCCGATTTGCCGAAATGTTGGAACGTACTTCCTCAATTTCCTTCGCATTTTGCAATTTCAGTACTTCTAAGGTAGAGTGTTCTTCCCCTTGTCAACGGGAATGCCGAAAACCCAATTCCCGAAATGCCGAAAATATCCTACCGCAACTTCTAATTTCGGACTTTCATCCCTGCTGAGTCTCGATCACTCGTCCTCAGGACTTCCGAAACCCCGAACTCCGAAGTTTTGAAAAATCCAAACTTGTCATTCTTTGTCTTCACACACGAAACTCCTTTCACATTTCGGGGATTTGATAAGCCAAGGATTTTGGCTTACACTTCGGACTCCCGAACCCCGAATTCCCGAAATGATCTGACGACCCCAAAAGGTCAAAAACCAATGAGCCAAGTCGATTATAGTTACCAAATGGATGGGTTCATCGGCCCTTATCCTCCTGGCATCTTATGTATATCCTACGATGCTCGTTGTTTCGGGAGTTCTCCTTGGATAATTTCGACCATCCAATTTCTCCCCTTGAATACTTCAAAGGGATCCACTTTCCTGAACTTTCTTTGAATGTTTTTGAAAACACTACTCCTCCTGAGCTTCCTTGTGACTTTGAGTCTTCATAAGACTTCTTCACGCACCCCTTGTGGCAATCCGTCAAATACTTCTGAGTATTTGAATCCCCGACTCTGTGCACTTTCTCTGCAACAGCAGTCCTTTGATTTCTCAACCTTAGTTAATAAGTTCTAAGGTTTCAACCAGCCTGCGCACACCTTTCACGGCTTATGTGCCTTACCTACACTTCTACGGAATTGAGAACAATGGTATCCCTCCTGAGCTTTCAGAGATAAACTCTGAACACCTGTCAACGCACTCCTTGCAGGAACTCTTACTCAAGAAGAGAAACAATTGAAACTCATTTTCTCACTCTCTTAGACTTCAAACACTTATAATGGAATCATACATTCACCATAAACACAATAGTAAATGAAAAACAGAGAGAATACAACCACAAAAGAAAACTATTCAGCATGTAGAAACATAAAACATCATAACACCATGAGTCTGAATCAAGGCTTCATATATTAATTCAGAACTTCTGTACATGGATTCTTCTCCACCACTCCCTTCTTCTCCTCTATGCTAATGTGCTTAATCCTACCATCTTTGATTGATACAAAGATAAAAATATGAGTGTGTCTATAGTCGTTTTCCCTCCAGCTCCTAAAACTGTCTAATCTAGAATTTAAACCTACCTACTTTCATTAACAGGGCATAAATGCCTCTACATCCTACAGATGAGAGCGGATCGTTCAAGATCTATTTACAATATGGAAATACACCTTCTTAACTATTTCATTAATGTCTGCGCATTCAAACTTTCTAAAACATTTCAAAATAGTTTTGACATGTGCCAAAATGTGATGGCGTTCATCCCAGTTGTCTTCTGCCTTCGAGATCGCTTTTTTCTATGATGCTCATGCATCATACTCCCTCGCTTGAAAATTTTCATGGACTCTTGTTCATGAGTTCTTGCATGGTCTGTCCATGCTTCTGAATTTCTGCTTCATTCTCCCAGATGGCATCTTCAACTGGATGTCCCTTCTGTTGGATTACTGAGAGGGGGGGTGAATCATTAATAACGTAATTATGATCCTTTTTCTTCAAATATTATATCAATGTAGAATTATTATCCAATAATGAGAAGTAATAAATAAACAATCACACACATACATAGTACACCAGTGTTTTACGTGGAAACCCAAATCGGGAGAAAACCACGAAATGTTTTTTCTTATATGTCTTGAAGAATTACATTCACTGGAAGCACCAACTTCCTTTGTTTTTCAGCTGCAACTGGAAGGAGGCTCCAACCCCCTAGTTTCTCAGGCTACAACCTAAGGGAATATCCAACTCCCCAAATCTCTGGCTACAACCAGAAGGAGGCTACAACCCCCAATGTTCTTTGGCTACAACCGGAAGGTGGCTACAACCACCTGTCCTTGCCCTGTCCTGCCACCCTAAAGTAGAAGTAGAATGATGGAACCACTGTCACATTATCACTGTGAGATATACCACTGTAAACATGTACCAATAAATCTAAACCATGCATCAACCATGCATCAACCTATACCTCAACCTGTAATCAACCTGTACCACAAAAAGTGCATCAACCATGCACCAACCTGTAATCAACATGTACCATAAACAAGTGCATCAACCATGCACCAACCTGTAATCAAACTCTACCATAAACAAGTGCATCCAACCATGTGCCAAGTATGTACCAATCATGTGACAACTACTCATCAAATATGACTCATCAATATGTACCAACATCATCAACTATACACCTCATGTATGTGCACCAACTCAACTCAACATGTACCTCAACCAAAAGCCCTCATCAATTTCATCATCCAAATCTGATTTGTATCTCTGTAATAGACTTGGTGTATATGATCACATTCCTACAAACCTTCCTTAACTTTAAAAACAAGAGACTATCATTTTCATCAAACTTTTCTTTAGTCTCACATGGCTAGTTTTGGATTAGTCAACAACCCTAACTTGAAGTAATCATAACTTTGAACCTGTAATGTATAAAGATATGAAACTGATACCCAATGTTCTTCAGTGTGTTTTATACAATTCCTCCAAGTGGAACTACTTGTAACCTCTCAAAAAAGGAGTTATAGCAAAAATGGCATACCTTGTTGAATTCTGGCTTATTCTAGAGAGAGACCTTGTAGAGAGTGCCCCGCACAAAATATTTGATGAAATGATCTGAAAATGTTACACAACATACTAAAGCATGTAACCTAACCAAAACAATTGGTCTCACATAATTTTTATCTTTTATGAAGAAGTTATGACATTTTTACCCGAAACACCTGATTTTGACTAGTTTCAGGACTGGCCACAAACCCTATTTTCCACAGAGTGTAACTCCCAAAATACAACGACCCACAAGATAAATTTTTAACCACTGATACTTGGATATTTTTTCTCACTTTCATAGAAATTTCAGGATCTAAATCATTATAGAAACAAATTTATAGTGAAAATGGTGAGATGACCTGAAAATAGCATGCCTTAGAAAGCACCATCAAAAGAATTTATCCTTCCTTGCATTTCGGCCTTCTTTTCTTCACTTTCCTCAGAATTTCGGCTTAGATATCATCTGTATACCTCAGACACCTATATATATTCAATATTATCAAGTGCATTTCAAATGAGAGAGCCTTGCCTCTTATTTATACTCTTCACGTAGCTTCCTTAAAAACATCTTCTAGGTCACTTGGCCCCACTTTCCTTATTTTAGGGTTGGGTCCACTTCTAATTTCTCCATTAAAATTATTATTGAAATAATTTATTTTGTATTCACTTTGAATTATAATACACTCATC
>ML777500.1:713947-813757 GCA_009831015.1 Picea engelmannii
GCGTCTTCCCGTGAGGGCTTTCACCATAAGGGGACCACTTTGGAGTTCATCCATATTTACTTCTTATCAACCATGACAAAAAAATAATGAGTCATATTTACATCAAATACTATTGGGTCCATTACCCAAACCTTTGTGCTACGATTCTTTCTTCAAGGGTTGATATCAATGACAACCAACCTTAATCAACACCTTCCATTTGACCAAGTATTCAAAATACTCTTTTCTCCTGGTCCTCTTGCTGACTCTCTTGTCAAGTATACTTTCCATCTGTGGATTTTCAGCTACAGGAATTTGTTTGGTCTACTGAACTTCTATCTGTTCACTTCCTTCTTCAGCTCTATAAGGGTACAAATCTGAGATGTTGAATATCGATGAAATTCCGATCCCATCGGGTAATTCAATCTCATATGCATTTGCTCCAAATTTTCTTACGATCTTGCATGGTCCAATCTTCTTCATTTTCAGTTTGTTATATGTTCCCCTTGGGAACCTTTCCTTTCTCAGATGTTCAAGAATCAGATCACCAACTTCAAACTGAAGTTCTATCCTATGTTGATCTACTTTGTGCTTGTACTCTTGATTCAAATTCTACAATCGCTCCTTCACTTGGTTGTGAAGTTCTTTCATTGCCTCTGAAAAATCCTCTGCACTAGCCTTTCTAGTTTCATTTTGTTATGAATCTTTCAATTCAGAAACTCCTCTTGGCTGCATTCCATAAACAATCTGAAATGGACTGTGCCCTGTGCTTCTGTTGATCGAATCATTATAAGAAAATTCTGCCTGTGGCAGAATGTGATCCCACTGGCTGTGGTGTTAAGTCACTAGGCTCCTCAGTAAATCTCCCAAGCTTCTATTTACAACTTTTGTTTGTCCATCCATCTGGGGATGATAAGTTGAGCTAAATGACAAACTTGTCCCCAGATTCTTCCATAAAGTCCTCCAGAAATGTCCCACAAACTTGGTGTCTCGAGCAGAAACAATACTCCTTGGTAAGTCGTGAAGTCTGACAACTTCCTTGAAAAACAGGTTCACAATATGAGTTGCGTCGCTGGTTTTCTGGCATGGTATAAAATGTGCCATCTTTGAAAATTTGTCTACCACCAAAAAGATTGAATCAAATCCTCTTTCTGTCCTTGGAAACCCCAAAATAAAATCCATGCTCACTGCATCCCACGGCCTCTCAGGTATGGGTAACGAATGGTATAACCCTGTGTTCTGCCTTTTCCCTTTTGAGTGTTGACAAATCCTACATCTGTCCACAAATATTTTGACATCTGTCCTCATCCCTGGCCAAATATATGAGCCATTTAACTTCGATAACGTTTTGTCATGACCGAAATGTCTGGCCAATCCTCCACTGTGTTTTTATTTCAACAGATTCTCCCTCATGGAGCATTTTGGAATACACAGTTGATTACCCCTGAATAATAATCCATCTTGGATCATATATTCAGTCCATTGACTTTTTTCCCTGAGAATTGGATTCTTAGATGCCTCATACGCCTCTTTGAAATATGGATCATCTTTGTACATGTCCTTGAGGTTATCAAAACCCAATGTTTTGACTCTGAACTCCTGCATAAGCAAACATTTCTTGCTCAAATCATCAACAACTTTGTTAGCAGTTCCAGAAATATGTTTAATTACAAAAGTAAAAATTTTCATGTATTCAACCCATTTAATATGTCTTTGGTTCAACTTCTCCTGTTGAGTTACGAATTGTAAGGCATGATTATCACTGTACAAAACAAACTCTTTAGGAACCAAATAGTGCCTCCACTTCTTTAGTTCCTGTATGACCGCATAAAATTCCTTGTCATATGTGGAGTAATTCACTTTTTCTTCATTCAATTTCTCACTAAAGTATGCGATCGGTCTGTCATCTTGGATCAAAACCACTCCTATTGCAAATCCACTAGAGTCACATTTGACCTGAAACGTCTTATTGAAATCTGGCAACACCAAAATTGGTTGTTCAATAATCTTCCTTTTCAACAAATTGAAACGTTTTTCTGCCTCTTGTGTCCAGTGAAAATATTTATGTCTTTTCTTCACCATGTCCATCATCGGTGCACTAATTCCACTGAAATTTCTGATAAATTTCCTGTAGAAACTAGCCAATCCATGAAAGCTTCTAACTTCAAATATACTCTTCGGCGATGGCCAATTCTTAATCACTTCCACTTTATCTGGATCCATTTTCAACTTATCTGCAGAGATAACGAACCCCAAATAAATGAGCTCTGTCTTCATGAATGATGATTTCTTCATATTTATCAGCAACTTCTCTTGCTGTAATCTCTTCATCACTGTAGCCAAATGCTTCAAGTGCTCTGTTTCTGTTCTACTAAAAATCAGTATATCGTTAAGATATAAAATGATGAATTTCCCTATAAACTCCTTCAAGACTTCATTCATCAACCTCATGAAAGTACCAGGCACATTTGTTAAGCCAAATGGAATAACAAGCCATTCATACAGCCCTTCATTCATCTTGAATGTTGTCTTCCATTCATCATCGTCTCTCATCTGAATTTGATGATAGCCTCTTTTCAAATCAATCTTTGAAAAATATTTTTCTGCACTCAAGAAGTCCATCAAATCATCCATCCTTGGCAATGGGAATCTATATCTAATGGTAATCTTATTGATCGCTCTTGAGTCTGTACACATTCTTTAGCCTCCATCTTTATTTGGGCTAAGCACTGTTGGAACAACTCATGGACTCAAGCTTTCTCTAAGCAATCCCTTGTCCATTAAATCCTAGACCTGTCTCTTGACTTCTTCGTTCTCCTGTGGCGTCAACCTGTACGCAGCTTTGTTTGGTAAACTAGCTCCAGGTATAAGATCAATGTGATGACTTATAATTCTAATAGGTGGCAACGAACGAGGTAGTTCATCCACTACTATATCAACAAACTCTTCCAGCAACTCCTGGATTTCCTCTGGTAAATCATCCACTCTTGTACTGGTTAAAACAATTCTAGGCTTCCTAACCACAATGAATTGTGTATCTTCCTTCTTCTTCTTAACCTCCTTAAGAAGTTCCTTCCCACTCATGAGAAGTATAGTGTTTCTTACCTCCAGTTTCACTTCTTTATCCTTAATTGGCAACAACATGTGAGTTCTCCCATTCTTCTCCAGGGTGTATGTGTTCTTTCTCCCATCATGAATCACATTCCTATCATATTGCCATGGTCTACCCAACAATAGATGACAAACATCCATGGGAATGACATCACATAGTATTTCATCCTTATACCCTCCTATTTTAAATTCAACTAAACATTGTTTAGTGACATTTACCTAATGTCCTTTTTGTAGCCATGAGACTTTGTATGGGCTTGGATGCTCAATAGTCTCCAACTCCAGCTTTTCTACCATCTCTGTAGAAACGAGATTTTCTATGCTACCACTGTCCACGATGACCTTGCATACCCTGCCTTTTGTTTTGCAAGTAGTCCGAAAAAGTATGTTCCTTTGGGTTGGGTTCTCTGCCTCTTTCTCTGGCGTTAAGAGAACTTTTCTCATCATCAGTGATCTTCCACCCTCAACATCTTCTGCCTCAACCTTCCGTCCTTGTTCTTCAGAAATGTGAGTTTCACCTCCTTCTTTCTTTCTATCTGGACATTCATAAGATTTATGTCCATTTTTCCCACAGGTAAAACATTTTATTTCTCCACCTCTGCCTCTTCCTCTTCCTCTGGTACGAGGAAAAGTATTTCTATCAGCATATTGTCCTCTCTATGAGATTTCACCTCTCTCAGTTTGAGTTTGAGGTTTCCTCCACTCTTCTTTAGGTTTCTGATTCCTGTCTTGGGTAATTGTTTTGCCTCTAGCTTGACTTCTTCCTCGGCCTCTTTGACCTTGCTTTCGGCTCAGCTTTTCTTCAGCTTTTAGATCCATCTGATAAGAATCCTCCACATTTTTAAGGGTCATCATGCTCATCTCATCCTGAATGTCGTATCTTAGACCATTCATGTACCTGACAACTTTTTCATCATCACTCTCTCGATGACCTGCTCTGATATTTATCTTGTAGAACTCTTCAATGTATTCTTTTACTGTCATCAACTTTTGTCTCAAATTTCGCATCCTCCGAAACAGAGTAATTTGATAATCCTTGGGTATGAATTTGGATTTCATCTTCGCAACCATTCTATCCCAACTCTTGATTTCCTGCTTGCCTTTGCAGCATCTATCAGCTTGTAGTTCATCCCACCATAATGTTGCATGTCCTTTAAGTCTTGTGACAGCATGTTTGACCTTCTTGTCTTCCTCGACATATTCATAGTCAAAATACTTATCCAGAGCTCTAATCCAGTCTAGAAGCTCTTCAACATCCAAGTTTCCTTCATATACTAGAATGTCCATTTTTGCTCTAGCACCTATCCTTGCAACAACCCTGAATAGGCATTCATCTGCTGCAACTTCTTCATTTTCGACTTCATTTTCACTTTCAGATTCACTGATATCCCCAACACTGACTGTGTGCCTCTGTGTTGTTTCCATGGCATCAAGACTGGCACGCAATTCACGCATCTCTCTTTCCTCTGGTGGATCAGGTATTTGCCTATCTCTTATTCTTGGCGGCATGGCTGCAAAATTCCTCCTTTCCCTGCTACAGAAAGCAAAGAAATATTTCTATGCTCTGATACCACTACTGATGTAGACCCCAAACCCTCAGATCAGATTCCACATAGGATCTTTCAACTTTGGCCCCTTAGAGTCTAACTGACTCTTTTAATTCCTCTTGGGAAACTATTCACTCACCCTATCTGAGTATAATTTATAGGCCCTCCTGAGTTATGCCCACGTGATCATTCACTGGCATGAACTCCAGGATCAAACCCCGACTGACATTGGGACTTCTCCCTTTTTCTTTTCAGGATACCATATTTCACGATTTCAAAAATCCTGTGGTCGAGCGCCTAGCCTCTTCAACCTCCAAAACCTGAAATAACCAAATGTTGGACCCTTCTTACCACAGATTTTGTCTTTTCGCTATTCGCGATTTTGGGAATTGTGATTTCGGGAATTGCGATGACGTGCCATTCTCCCTCTCGACTCTTGGAGTTCTGAAACCCAAATTGTTGAAATACTAATGTTTCACTTCCAAAGAGATTAACGATTATGGTTCTCCCCCTTGATCCAACGGTTAGCGCAATTTCACGTACCGGGAGTTCGAAAGGCTTGTTCTCGGACTCTCTGTCTCCTATACCTTCTGGAACCCAAATCTCCGAAATGTCAAAATGGTCTCCTTCCCTGGGACTTCGTGAACCCTTTCGTGAGGTTTCCTGACTTTCCAACTGTCCTCTTGAGCTGTACTATACTCCTGATGTGGACTCTTGCCACTTGTCACTTTTCCAGTTTTTCAGAACTTGGACCACCCTTCAACAACCCCCTTTTTATTTCAGACTTCTGGGTACCAGGAGTTTGAAACTCTCGACCCTAACCTTATGTCACTATGACCCCTGAATTTTCGAACCCTGATTTTCTGAAATGACGGAACACACTTCCTCAATTTCCTTCGCGTTTCACGATTTCGGTACTTCTGAGGTAGAGTGTTCTTCCCCTTGTCAATGGGAATGCCAAAAACCCAATTCCTGAAATGCTGACAATATCCTGTCGCAACTTCTGATTTCAGACTTTCCTCCCTGTTGAGTCCCGATCACTCGTCCTCAGGACTTCCGAAACCCCAAACTCTGAAGTTCCAAAAAATCCAAACTTGTCATTCTTTGCCTTCACACACGAAACTCCTTTCGCGTTTCGGACATTTTCTCAGCCAAGGATTTCAGTTTACACTTCGGACTCCCGAACCCTGAATTCCTGAAATGATCTGACAGCCCCAAAAGGTCAAAAAACAACGACCCAGGTCGATTCTGGTTACCAAAGGGATGGGTTTGTCGACCCTTATCTTCCTGGCAACTTCTGTAGATCCTACGATCCTCGTTGTTTCGGGAGTTCTCCTCAGAGAATTCCGACCGTCCAATTTCTCCCCTTGAATACTTCGAAGGGATCCACTCTCCTAAACTTTCTTCGAATGTTTTTGCAAAACACTAATCCTCCTGAGCTTCCTTGTGACTTCGAGTCTTCAGAAGACTTCTACATGCACTCCTTGCAGAAATCTGTCAAATACTTCTGAGTATTTGAATCCACGACTCTGTGCACTTTCTTTGCAACATCAGTCCTTATATTTCTCAGCCTTAGTTAATAAGTTCTAAGGTTTTGAACAGCCTTCTCACACCTTGCATGGCTTATGTGCCTTACCTACACTTCTACAGAATTAAGAACAATGGTATCCCTCCTGAGATTTCAGAGATAAACTCTGAACACCTGTCAATGCACTCCTTGCAGGAACTCTTACTTAGGAAGAGAAACAATTAAAACTCATTTTCTCACTCTCTCAGACTTCAAACACTTATCATGGAATCATACATTCACCATAAACACAATATTAAATGCAAAACAGAGAGAATACAACCACAAAAGAAAATTATTTAGCATGTAGAAATAGAAAACATCAAAACACCATGAGTCTAAATCAAGGCTTCATATATTAATTCAGAACTTTTGTACATGGGTTCTTCTCCACCACTCCCTACTTCTCCTCTATGTTAATGTGCTTAATCATACCATATCTGATTGATACAAAGATGAAGGTGTCTATAGTCATTTTCCCTCCATCTCCTAAGACTGTCTAATCTAGAATTTAAATCTACCTACTTTCATTGACTGGGCATAAATGCCTCTACATCCTACATATGAGAGAGGATCGCTCAAGATCTGTTTACAATATGGAAGTATTCCTTCTTAACTATTTCATTAATGTCTTCACATTCAAACTTTCAAAAACATTTCAAAACAGTTTTGACATGTGCCAAAATGTGATGGCGTTCATCTCAGCTATCTTCTGCCTTCGCGCTCGCTTGTTGCTATGATGCTCTTGCATCAAAACTCATAGGACCCTTGACAACTTCATGTGATAACACAATGTCTAAGGGTTTTGTTGGTATATTGATTATTAACCTCGGCTCTTCCCACTGCGTGCCAAAACCCACATGTTTGTCCCACCCCAGTAAGTGTGCCCCTTCTCTACTCAATAGTCCTTTGGCTACCCCACTTCCCTTCTGGAGCTTCAACAACAAGCTAGAAAGGAAGTCTCAAATATCTGTAGCTATATCTTGGCACCGTTGGAATCAATTCCCAGCAATTCTCTCACCTGGAGAGAATTCGCATGGGCCTGACAACCCGCTTCTTCAATAACTCATGGGCCTGACAACCCACCTCTTCAACTCGATTTCTGGGTTATTGGTTTCCATAGGTCCAAGGATTTCCATTGTACAAGTACAGGCAATGGAATCAGTAGAGTACATATGGAAATAAAGAAAATAATGGCATGGTGAGTGAATGAATGATAAAAATTAACTAAAATTCCCAATTATGTGTGCATGTTCCCAAATTGACACTTTTCATGTTGGGAACTACATGGGCCCACTTTCCCCCCAAATTGGCCAATAAGTTTCCCATAATTAAATACTAAGGATATATTTATATCCCTCACTTTAGACTTTAGACTTTAGGAATATTAATAAAATATTCCTTTGGGCTTAATCCCCCTTAACTTATCCCCTTTCCTAGACTCTTAGCCCCCCTTTGCCTTTCTATTGGATTTTATCCCCCTCATACTCTTTTTGTCTAGTTGGTATACACTAATGATGTGTTTTCATTCATATCTAAGTGTGATTACATATTACAAAGATAGGCTCATTGACCTTATATTTTTTGGCTCTCCAGCCTAATAACCACGCAGGCACTCTAGCCTTAAATTACATATATACAAAGGCACTCTAGCCCAAAATGTCCTGGCTCACCAGCGTTTATATACATTTACGTTTACATTTCAATTAAGGTCTATCCTAATGGTATTACACACCCCCTGGAAGTCACCAATGTCGAAGTAGTTGACATGGTGACCCAAAACAAATTCTACCCATAATTTTCTCAAAACGTATAAAGGAACCTCCATGTTATTGCAGGGAGGTGCATCAAATACCATAAACCACCTATCCATCCAATTTTGAAGAATTTGTAGGTGGATGCACCAATCGATACAAATGTGTTTTTTGTTGACAGGTGGTTGTTATGCAAATCGAGGATCAATCAAAAAGGACATCATATCCTATTTTGTAATACCCAAGTCTCTAACTTGGTTTCTATCCAATCCAGTCCTGTAAAACTAAAGCATTCTAGCCATGTATTCAGAAATAGAAGTTAATTTCCCTTGGGAACTTGCAATGGACCTCATAATGACATCCAATGAAGTGGACAAAGACTCTTGGCTAGGTTCTCTGGTTCCCCCTAAATCATGAACAAGTGATCTCAAATTATCCAATCCCTCATCAATTTGTATGTGTATGTTTGGTGGTTGTGGTGGGTTGGGGTTTTTCTTGCCTTGGTTTGCTTGTGGGCGGTTTTCATTGTCTTCACGTTCCAATTTAATAATATTTTCTACAAATTAATAATGCAATTTTAATAAGTGAACTTATGACAAAGGTATTACAAACAAAAATTTCATTCCATCCCAAAAAAATCATTAATATAATTTTGTGTAAAACAAAGAAAAACTATGTGTTATGTTTACAATGAACTTGAAAAAGAACCTATACAAGATTAGTGAATTGTTGAGAGATAACAAAGAGAGGAGACAAAGATAACAAAGGAAATGACAAAAAATAAAGCACACCTTGGTGGAGAAGGACACGGTGGCAAGATCCTGGGATTTTCTCCTCCTCTACTCCTCCTCTTTGTTTGCTCAAACAAATAAAAACGCAAGTTGTAGTGTGCAAATGGGCACAAATCATGCTCATGGTCCCTTTAAAAGGGGAACAGTAGGAACATGTGTGCATTCCTAGGAATGTGCATGCATTTTTAAGAATGTGCACACATTCTTAAGAATGCGCACCCGTTATTAAGAATGTGCACACGTTATTAAGAATGTGCACGTGTTCCTGCCAACTTGTCTTCGTGGCATGCTGAGTGGAGTTTCAGGATTTTACAAACCTATAACATTAGGAACACGTGTGAAAACACCCAAATTTGTAAAAACACCCCTATATCTCCTCTAAAACAAAATATAAATAGAAGAAAACCCTTGAAAAATTAAAATAAAATAAATACAAAATGGCATTACTACATCCACAGTAAATTTTAAAAAATAGATATTTGAAAACATGTGGTGACATTGGTATCGCCATTATTTAAAAAATTACCAAAAAACACATTTTATTATGATGATGATGATGATGATCACCATCCCTTAAGACAAACTAAGTTTATTGGATCTTCATAAAATTCATAAGAAAAATCATTTTTTTTTAGCGTTTTGTTTCTATGATTGAAAATATTAGAGTAGCTTTGTTTGATTTTTATGAATCAAGTTATGAAAATTGATAGTCTTACAAATATTTGGATAGTAATAACTAATTTGGGTGTATGCAAGGCATTCTAAGAGAAAAAAAAAAAACATGTCCCACTTTATTAGTATCACAAAGGATACATATTATTTCTTTCCATGTGGTTTTCTTGTGCAATGCCTAGTTAATTATGAAACTCGTGAGAGTTTGTTCTTATTTTAGCAATGTCAATTCTCTCCTTTAAGCCAACTATAATAGAAACATACTTTTAATATTATAACTTGGGATTATTTATATATTTATAATACATGAGATTTGTCTTATTCTCGCATCACGTTTTATCTATAAATTTAGTTGTGGTAGTGCTTTTAATGGTATATATATGTTGTGGAATGGTCTCCCATTTATCTCTAATGGTTTATTCAATAATCATCATATTTATACCACCCTCCCTTAAGCACCAAGTGACACTTACTTTGATTCAAAGTGATTCTAGGAATTATCTTATCCTTCATGTTAATTATCTTATGTTTGTACATTATGTACCCAATCGTAGGCTTTCTCTAAATGGGTGGAAGAACAACCTCTAAGAGGAGGATTATATAGGGTGTATAAAACCCCTATAAAAAAATTGTTGCATCATCACTAAAAGAGATAAAACAAATACATTGGAAAAAAGTGGTGATATTGATAGCACCATTTTTTAAATAATGAAAAAAAATGCCCTCTAAAATATGCCCTATAAAATGAGAATTTTGTGTGGTTCTTCTCAAGTGAGTAATTTTGTTGAATCTGAAAGTGAAGAAATGGGTTGTTGTAACACCCCAGTGTTTATTTTTATGATTTTGGTATTGGAGATGGTGTTCTGGACTCACCATCTCATTTTTTCTTAAAAGCTTTGATGATTGATAAATCTAGACATCTATGTGATTGCCTAATTTGTGAGGAACATTGTTGTTTCCTTAGCGATGATTTATGTACCATCAAATGTTTTCAATAATGGTTATGTAACCTTGGTCATATTTGATGATAATTTAGCATGATTGTTCCTTGTGATGATGTAGTTGATATTGTATACACTTTTTGAATAACATGCATATTAATGTAATTCATAATTATGGTGTTATTGATTTATGATTATAATGTTGCATTAACATTTGTATATTGGAAGGAATAATTTGTTTAAGGTTGAGACACTAATGGAAAGATGATAAAAATCACTCGAATTAAGGGATCATGAATCAATGAGGATGAACATCATATCCTAGATCTTAGGAACCCATGGGGAAAGGGAAAATTGTGAAAATGACCTCCAAAATTAACTTTAGTAAAAATGAAAAAGGGAAAGAGATGTAACTTAGTTTCACCTTGTTCTTAACACTTGTATATTCACCTTCAAGCCCAATTTATCCCTTGCGTGAGAAGGGAAAATACCAAGAGATAAATATTGGGAATATGTTACATTGGGGAGGATTACATAATAATCTACCTACCCATTCATGGGGTTAGTTGTCTCATAAGGAAATTTTCTAATATTTTACCATTGTTGTGGTAGAACTTGTTCCTTGAATTTCGCACTTGTTTTAGAAAATATTTGGTTTCTCTAGCCTAGTCTAAGTGGAAAAAGTGGATGGGAGTGTACCTAACCAACTGAGGTTACTTACGCTCAAATTATTCCTGGATGATTGTTTTAATATTTTGGTCCCTTGGGATGCCACTACTGATTTTGAATACATGCACCAAGGGTGAGGTTGGTAGTAATATCCTTGTTGAGGGGTGCCACTATAGAGTTTGGTTTTGATAACGAGGGGTGAGGGTGGTAGTAAGACCCCTAGAAACCATACTTTGTTAGATTTTCTGAGTTTTATAATCCAATATCCTATCGACCACATTGAGGTTGTTTCACTGGGAGTCTGATATGTGATATTCCTTTGGGAAATGTGAATTACTTTCAAAGTTTTTGTGTGAAATAAACTTTTTCACCTCTTGTCTACTAGCTTCATTTTTTAAATCTTTGGAAAAAAATGTGGAATGACCCTTCTACTATTTTCATTTTGGTAATTATTTTGAAAAAGGGTTGACCAACCCTTTTACAAAGTGAACTAAGAATGAAAATAAAAATAAAATCACAAAATTATGTAACAAATGATAATGTTTGGTCTAGGAAAGCATGTGAAACTAGAGTGTCCTTTACTCTAGACTAGAGTGTCCTTTACTCTTGGAGGACATAAATAAATTAGATATCCATTGGGTAATGGGGAAACCACCAACAATGGGGTGGAAGCATTGGAAATCTACCAAGGTATAAAACTTATTGCCACTCTCATTAGAAATAATATTACAATCATTGGAAGGTTCTCATTAATCATGAATGATATAAGAATATAAGGGAAAATTTATCACCTATCTAGCCTTCTCCAATCAAAATCCTTAAATCAACAATTCGACCAAGTTCACTTATTATATTTATATAAGGAAAATAATTTAGAAGATAATGAAATGGAAAATATAGGAGTATCTTTGAATGGAGGACCATTGAAAAAAAATGGCTTGGATGGGACCTCCACAACTATATATTTTGTCCCATTGATTCATTTAGAAAAAAATGATTAAGAGGTTGGGGGTTTCACATCAATATCTCTTCATTTTCTCTCGTCATTTCAATTTTATGAATTGGAAGGGGATTTCAAATCACCCTTATCTTATTGTCACCCTATCACAAGAATTATTGTGCTTCATCCGTGTACTCCCCCCATCCACTGTTCCTCCTCTCCATCTTCCATCTCAAAAAATTGTAGCAACTAACATATAGTTCATTTTCTTATCATCAATTGTAACCATTGTAGTTATAATTTTGGTTGGAGGTGGAAGGCATAGACACGAGACTCTTGGTACATTTAAGGTGCATACTTTAGAATCAAACTCTCAGTATTCATAAAAAAGACTACTTTAGAACCCAACGGTATAAATATTGGATTTTTTTCATTCTTTGTCTCTCTTCCTCACACCATGGACTCACACAACTTCAAGCGTAGAGTGGAAGAATAACTTTGAAACTTTAATGGGATACTTGATCCTACAAGTGTAGAGTGAATGTGGCATTTTCATTAGTGGCCCAAGTAATATAGTCGATATTGGAAGATTTAGCCTCTCAATATCACACAATGTTACAAAAATAACCCCCTATAGACCTTAACATAACCCATGGATATCTACAACATTAAAAATAATGAAAACTAAAGTAAAATTATAGATTTTAAGTTTGAATGCTAAAGCAATGGAGCTAGAGGAAACCACCAATGTGTTGGAAGAATATATTATTCATTTAATTGCACTCATGAAATTTACAAAAATATTTATTTACCCCACCTCTAATCCAAGTGGATCTTGGTGGCCATCCACCTTTTCCAATGAATCAACATTTTCAAGCCTGTGGTTTTGATAAAACATGGTATTCACCCTTTTGATCGGGAATGTAATGTAATTCCATCTCCATTTGTTAATTATAGTCATCGTGTAATGATTTACTAATGGTCTTATGTACATGCATACAAAGTTAAAACATCGAATCCCATTCGAAATTTGTAGTTAAGCACACTTGGGATTGTAATACCCCCAGGCCAAACCCCAAGTTGTAAATGTACATATGATTTATAGGTTGGTGAGCCAAGATGTAAATTTGGGTTAGAGTGCCTTTGTATATATGTTTTTGGTGAGAATTCTTGTGTGATTATTAGGTCGTAGAGCCTATATGTTGAAAGGTATATGAGCCATCATTTCAAAATGTAATCACTTAGATATATTAATAAAAATACATCATCATTGTAGACCAAGTCAAACAAAAGAGTATGGGGGGCTAGGACTCCAAGAGAGGGAAAGAGGGATAGGACTTGTGAAAAGGGGCCTAGTCAAGGGAGGATTAAGCCAAGGGAACATTATAATGTATTCCTAAATTCATAAGTCTTATGATATGATTTTATCATAATTTCCTAAATGGAAGTACAAATCACCAAGTGGATCAAAAGGTAGTTTCGTCGGTGATAAGTGTCAGGATAAGAGCATGCATATATAATGTTGTGAATTTAGTGTAATAATTATTCATTCATTCCATTCCATTCCATTCTTATATCTCATCATCCATATAATTTCCTAGATATTGAGAGTTGTGGAGTTGTTCTTACCCTATACATTCTTGGGGGTTTAGGTTGAAGACATCGATTGTCGAGCCCGTGGAGGGTTATGTTTGTGTGAGAGAATTATTGGGAGTATGTTTCTCTGTGCGTTGGCCTAGTGAGAGTTATAACTATTTGAGAGAAGATTTTTGTTCCAAGTGCCACATAGCTATGAATATTCTTAACCGACCTATTATTGAAGCCCTGGAAGGGAAGTGGTAAAACTAAAGGAATGTTGAGAAGACAATGGGTACACTTCTTGGGGTGGGAAAAATTTTGGGAAATGAGAGGTTGTGAGGTGGAACTGATGCTAGAGTGGGTTCCATTGGCCTTTTCCTGAGTTATGTTGTATGTGAGACCTTATTTTTTCTTAGGTATATTTTTCCCTGGTGGATTCATAGCCCCAGCTCAAGGGTGACCTATAGTTGAGAGTGAATAAACAACAAAGTCTATGGTTGGGAGGAACATATAAGTTCTACATCCAGTCAATGATTTGAATTAAAAGATAAGTGTTATTTTATGTGTTTATTATGATTATAGTGTTGTTATTTGTGTTCATTTTTTAATGCTATAATTGTATATAATTATGCATGGATCATATGTTGTAGGAATACATATTTATTTTCCTATGCAAGGAATATTAATTTAATTAATGGTATCAGAGAACTAATGGTTGAAATCGAGAAAATTAAAACTTTAATTTTTTGACAGAAGTTGGGTTTTTAGTGACGTTTCCCAGGTGGGGTATTAGGTATGTTACATTGTGGTATCATATCCATTGGTTCAAAACTAATCCTACATGGGCTAGAGTCAACACACAAAAGATGGAATTGTATATTTAAACTTCAAAGGATGTTTGCAAATCGTTTGTTAGAATGTCCCAGGAAAAATTTGGGGACATTTCTTGTAATTTTGGTAAATTTGAGCTCAAGGGTTAAAACCCTCAATTTTACCCTATGTTTGAGCATTTTCAACACTAAAATGGGCCGAATTTGGGATTTGCAGGATATCCATGGAAACAGGGAAAATTGGGCAAAAGCCCCAATTTCTAAAGTGAAATTCGTTGAGAAATCGACACATGAATGTTGAATTTTGGGTCCAATGTTCGAATTGACATGAATGGGGATGAAATTATCCATAGGAATCTTAATTTCAAATATTTGTTGGAGGCCATGAAGAAATTTTGAAAATAAGATTTTTTGAGAAATTTTGGAAAATTTGGGGATTTTCCATACATGACGTTGGTGGTGATATGGGGGATGTTGACCACATATTTCAAATAGGATTTCAAATCCATGTTCCATGAATATATTTACCTAATTGTGCAACAAAGTTTGAAGACTTTCTAGTTCTACAAGGCATTTTTGGCCTCGGCACATCCTTTTGTAATTGGAATTTCCACTCCCTTGCGTGGGATAATAATGTAGTGTGTATTCATGGATCATATTGTAGGTTATTTTCCTAGGAATTTATCATTATGGAAGTCCATTCATCGAGTGTTTTTTTTTTCTCGGGCAATTAATTTGGCCTAACCAGCCTTTTTAATTACCCTTGAGTTTTCCACTCCCACAATAATCCTCCAAAGTGGTGAAAGGTGTTCTAATGATCAAGCATCATGGGTGACTAGGGTATAGGAATATTGTAAATGACCATGCTAGACATATTCTAGAGTATTTCTTAATTCCGTTGAGTCTAAGTAGTTTTTTTTTATTTTTTAAAATTACCCAATTAAGGGTAATTTTAATTATTTTTGATGTAAAAATGTAAAAACTAGGTCCTTGGGGATTTTGATAGGGGTATGAGTACTCAAAAGAAATGGAATGAGACCCACTACACCCTTGTATCAAGTTTCATCTCAATTGGACAATTTTTTCTAGGTCATTGTAATTGAGGAGTCCAAGTCAATCTAGAGTCAGCAATTTAATTGCTTAATTGACAAAGTCAAAATGTCATTTTTTTGTACAAAATAAGAAAAATTATTTGAGAGAGAATGGGAAAGGTTTCCTAACCTTTTTCCTAAGTTGTAAAAGTAATTTTCCACTTAAAGAACCCCCCCTTGCTTATACAAGAACTTAAAGTGGTGTTCCCTTGCTAATTGACATGTGGGAATTAAAAAGTTTAAGTGAAAAAAACCACCTAAACCCTAAATTCTCCCTCCTTGGTGTTTAACTTAATGTTTGACCATAGGAAAAAGTATTTTCCCCCTTTACACCTCACCCCTCAAACCCTAACTCACTACCAAAACCGTAAAAGTGACTCTTCCTTTACTTTGTCTATTTCTCTTGGATGTGTGGCACTTGTAACTCATCCAAGAGGGGTCTCTATCCTCTCCCAAGTATAAAAGAATTCTCACANTATTTTTACTATGCCAAAATCTCTCCCTCTCTTCTCTCTCTCTCTCTTCTTGTTCTCATTCTTTCTTCTCAAGCGTGTGGCAAGTATTTGCTCAAGCTTGCTTCTATTCTAATAAAAAAATATTTGGAGGATCCATGGTGTTGAGAGTATTCTTGGTGTCATCTAGCAACATATGAGGTGATCTTGTTCTTGTTTATTTCTCTTGTGTATGCTTATCCTATATATCTAGAGTAGGAACTCCAAGAAAAGTATTTGCGTGGATAGATTTTTGGTAGTATTATCATAGATCTAGTGAAGTGTTTATTTGGGTATTGAAAAGTATTTTGTTTTACCATCTAGATCTACTCATATCCTCTCTATTTTTGTAGCTTTTCTCACAATATTTGCGGGTTACCTAAGGGTTTGGAGTGAAGATTTCAGATCTGGAAAATTTATTTTTCACCCACTTAAACCCTCTAAATATGTATGTTCTTAATTTATGTTCTTTTCCATACCTCTTTTGGCATTCTAACATACTTGGATAGAGATTTTAAACATTATATACTTGCTAAAATTGTTTCCCCTTATTATTCTATTGTAAGAAATACCCAACAAAGTCTATAGAGCTTGCACTTCTCATAAAAAGTAATTTCTGGTGTTTTTACTTTTCATTTTCCTACACCTTGCATAGTGGATTGGCCAAGCCACCCATGCAAAATCGTAAGGCTAGGATCTAGATTTAAATTTATGTTTTAAGTTTAATTTTTTTTTCCCCACTTGTCCTTGAGACAAGGTTGTGTGGCTAGGTTTACTTGATTTCCATTTCAAGCTAAGTTATTTCCTTTCTTGCATTCTTTTTCCTACACCTAGCAAAGAGGATTGGATTTTCCACCCATGCTATATCGTAAGGATAGTTTAGTTTGTTAGATAGTTGATGGTTTATGCTTCTAGTTTCTCTTTCAAGTTCATTTGATATCTTATATTTTAGAAGAATTTAATTCCATTTACTTTATTTCTTAAGCCCATGGAGGCATAGTTTATCTAATTGTACATTTCCTTCAAGAATTTTAACTTATACATTTCTTTCAAGTATTTCTCATTTCTTTTCTTTCAAGCACTTGTCATTTTCATTCAAGCACTTAACTCAAGTAACCTTAATTTATTAATCAATCTATATTAATCTCAAGGGGATCAATATAACTAGTTTAATTAGATCACCTTTAACTGCCTCAACTTTTGCTATCAAAAAGAGAACTTGTGGAGGCGGCTTGGGGTGCTAGATCATGGATGATCTCATGACACTAGGTGTCCCCCTTGTTGAGCACCCTTGTTTCCTGGGTTGACCTATGGAGCTAGGGTAAGGCCTTGTTTTCCTTGCTTCTTGAGCACCCAACAGTCCTTTTGGCCAAAGCGGTGAGAGTTTTGGGGAAGTCGTCTAGTCTAGGATTTATAACACATTCACTTAATTAACTACAACTCTAGAATCTACTCACAAGTAACCTTGGTTTAATTTTACATTTTATTTTCATGGTTCATGCTCTTTAATTTTTTCAATCACTTTCATTTCAAATTATCTTTTAAGACGTTTTATTGAGCTTTGTGGTGATTGAGTTGTTGATCCTAGAAATTGTGCACTTAGCCCGTGGAGGCCTTTTTTCAAGATTTATTTATCTTCCTCTTAACTTGCGCACTTAGCCCATGGAGGCTCTCTTGTGTTCCTTTTCATCTCTTGAAGTTTGGATCCATTGAGAAGCCCCTTGAATTTGCACACCTCTCTTGGGGCACTTCATTGTTTGGGTTTTGATGTTGTGTCTGATGTTGATGCAATCTTGATATACTTCCTTTCTTTCCTACAAAATCAAGGTTAGATCTAACAAGTGCTTTCTCATTTCATTTAATCTTTGTATCTAGTTGTATTATTTAGATATTCTTCATTTGTAGATAACTATTATTTATTTGTTGTAACTATAATTCTTTTGTATCTAATCTAACTCGTAAATTTATTCTTTGGTTTGTTTAATCTCTTGTTGTAACTTTAGTTGACCCCTTTCCCAACCTTAGGCACTAGTCTTAGTTGACTTAGGGAAAGGGTTGCTTGTCATTGAAGTTTTTCATTTGCATTGCTTGCCTCACATATAGGCTAGTTTACCCAAACCTCTAACAAATTAAAATTAACTCCTAGAACACATCTAATAACTCACATAGTAACTAGGGTCTACCCCCCTTGGATTCCCTAGGAGTAAGACTAGACGGAAGGAGTTCAAGTAGAGGTAAGAGTGGGCTTGAACTTAGACATTGTGTCTCTAAGGACACACTAAGTGGATTGAGACTTATTCCACGTTTGCAAGTGTGTATAAGGATGGAAACAGGGGTCACGTGTCAGGTGACATGGAAGTGGTGACATGGACTGCCACAATGGCGAGCCAATAACATGGTGGTAGGACCCAGTGGCAAGGTGGCAAGGTGCTGGGACACAATATAGACCAATACCATAAGTGGTATCACATTGTTATCAGAGTGGTTTTGAAATATTTTTTGGCGATGTGAAACCATTGATATTGTTGCACATATCATGGGTAGTTTATGGTATCACATCATGAAGGGCAGTTAAAATTTATGTGTGTTGATAATCCGATATCAACCACCAACCGATGATTGCTTCAATCATCCTTCATTCTTATATATAGAGCATACATTTTGTACATTAGAGGTAAAGGCGTGGGATGGGACCCACCCATTTCCACAACCAATGGATGAGATCTAGGTTGAAGGATGGAAAAATAGGTGGGACCCTTGTCCCATCTATGGTTGGGAATTTTGTTAGGCAGATATTTGGGTATGGTGGGGCCCAAAAGATAAAGGTTAAGGAAGGAAGAGGAAAGAGAATAGAAGAATAAAGAGAGGAGGAGAAGGTGATGGAGGTTGACAGGGAAAGGCCAGGTTCGCCAAGAGGGTAACATGGCGTCACCCCAAGGTGCCATGTGGACCCAGAATGCCACATCAACAAACATGTCAAAAAAATGACACAGCAAGAATATAATAAATTATAATAACGTAATACATTCAAGGTTTTGTTCGCAGTGTTTAGGGATACAAAAATGCCCAAAAGGTCCACTGGCTAATTATGTTATGATTTTCTAGAAAATGAAAATTACATGTTTTTGAAGATCATGGTCAAGCTCAATGGAAGGAGCACAATTACTACTAAGTATTATACAAAGTGTCATGAAATCATACATGAAGATATTGTGTGAAGTGTTTGGCCGGATTCCAAGTATTTTGGGGTGGAGGTGCCAAAAAGGGTGAAATCCACTATTTCAGGACACCTTTAAGGGATTTTTGGGATTTCCAGAGGAGGAAAAGGGTCCCAGATTGAAAATTTGGAAAAAATTATTTACTCGGCATTTTGTACACTCGTGAAGCCGAACAACTTTGGTTAGTGAAGTTTTACCAAAAGTGTATAGTTTGGGAGATAGCTAGTTTGGCTAAAAAAATTGAGTTTGGAAAAGGGGGTGAAAAAGGACAAAGCTTTCATTTCCATATTGTTGTAGATTTTGACTAAAGAATCAAATGAACAATCTTAGAGTTATTATGAATTCCTTTTTATTAGTATTATCTATTCTGGATAAAAATATTCTATGGTTCTTGACATAATTACTTCCACTAGTGACAAAAGTTGGTATCAAGGATTAATTGCACCCGAAAGAAAAGTGCACAAAAGGGGTAAATTAGTAAAATTCAAATGACTATAACTTTATTCTCAGAGCTCATATTTGAGAAAGAAAGTAGTAATTGGAAATATATTGGATAGAAGAAGCCATATATGCACCCATAACTATGAATTGAGAAGTAGAATTCACGGGAAGTTATAAAGAATATGACGGATGACCCAGAAAGGAAAAAATAGTATGCATGTTTTTCCAGAATTTCTAAATTATTTTCATATAAAAAATTATGTTGCATGCACATTTTTCATACTCAAGGGTACTGATAGAGAAAATTAAAATCAAAATGGGCACCAAAGACATGGATGATTCACAGAGAACTTACAACCATAAGGAAACAGTCAAAGGGTTGTATGTAATCATGGAAAGAGATGTGTGGAGCTACAGAGAAAACAATGAGAGAATTATGAGAACTCGGAAGGAGGAGAACAACATCAATACTCAGATGTTGTAAAGTTTGAACATGATGTAGAGGAGGATGAATAAAGAATCATATTCAAGGAAAGTAGAAGGGAACGGACCTCATGCTAGAAAATAATATTCTAAAAGTGTCAATAAATCTATAAGTTCTAGTAGACATCATCATCGTTCACTAAGAAACTCACTTACTACAACTCATGTATTTTTTATAATTAGGAAGAAGCCCAAGTATATCCCCTGTGAGGCTTCATAGAAGAAGGTTTGGGGTATATAAATTGCATGGAAATTTCAAGAAGACTAAGCCTCCTACATTTGATGGTGAGCATAAGAAATATGAATATGCAGAGTCTTGGTTGTTAGGCATAATGAAATACTTCCAACTTCACAATTGTTCCTCACAGGTAGAAGCTAGAATTGTAATTTATTGGCTAAATGGAAAAGCATCAATGTGGTCAGAATGACTCATGCAAGTCTAGCATATTGATGAGAATAAGATCACTTAGAGGTATTTCATAAATTATTTTCAAAATAAATACTTGTCCAAGAATTATTATGATAGGAAGATGAAGGAATTCTTTGAACTCAATCTTGAGATAATGATCATGGATGAGTATGAGAGGAGATTACTATAGTTGCTAAGGCATGTTTACTTCATCAAGGATGAGCAAGTCAAGATTCAAATATTTCTTAGTGGGATACCTTCATAATTTAGTGATAAGATGCAATTTATGATCCTAAGATGTTGGAGGAAGAAATAAGGAGAGCCAAGTTCCTTTATGATCATCATGGAGGAGGATTGTTGGCACATGGGCAGACCCAGGGTTCAACTCCAAGAGCGCACCAACAAGCCCTAGCTATTGGCCCTTTCGACAGCACCTGCAAAGAAAATGCAGTCTCACCTGAAGCAGCTATGAGGGGGTTGCGGGACAGAGATGTCTACAACCAAGGGAATATCAAGTGGTTCTTATTACAACGACAACATAACATGCATTTACCATTCAACTAGCTATATCTATCCTTCATGGCTATAGATCTGATCTAATACAATGATGCAGATAACAATATAACAACAACAGAGCTCAAAGAA
The DNA here is from genome assembly GCA_009831015.1 of Picea engelmannii. Lineage (NCBI taxonomy): Eukaryota > Viridiplantae > Streptophyta > Pinopsida > Pinales > Pinaceae > Picea > Picea engelmannii. Next base: position 735,105 of record ML777500.1, read on the forward strand.
TCAATCACACACACAACAACAGATGTACGTGGTTCACCCTCTCTCTAGGGATACGTCCACAGAACTGTGCTTATGATATATTAATATAAAGCTTACAGTTCCGATCTGTGCTCTTGGCCAACAGATCCTCTCTCTCCATCTCTCTTTCTCTCCCCCTTCCTGTGCACCCAGCTGTAGGACTTGATCTTCGCACCTAGCTGAAGATCTTACAATACCAGAAGGATCTCTCTCAGCACTTCTCTCACCCTTGATACAATATTCTCCCAATGAACAATAATCAACAACAAGGCTCAACCATAGTACCAACCCAACCTAGGTCCTCTCAACCTCTATTTATACATTACAATCCCTCACCGATAGCCTTAGGTCAAAACCTAGGTGTCAAAACCCTAATTACAAAACCCTAGGTGTCTACAACCCTAGGTCAAATTGACCCATCCTTTCTGGGCTTCGCCAGCCTGTCTTTCCTTCTCCATCTCGCGGTGCTCCAAGGCATCTAATGCTAGATTTTTCCACTTCCTAAGTCATCCTCAGTCCATCCTCCTTGTTGATCTATCATCCTCAGTCTCCTCATTCAACATCTTTCTTTTCCGCACTTCGCTCCATCTTCTCTGTTCTTTTTCTCACTTTGACCCAGTGACAACTACTGTGTCTCCCACGAAGCTTGATTTTTACCTTTTCTTCCTCGTTCTTCCCTTCCTTCCATAACCCAGGGCCAACAGGCCCCCAACACTCACCTGTGACTCATCCTGAGGCACTTGAGATTTGATCCTCTTGTTTTTCTTCGACTCTTGGTTGCACAGTGCAGCCCTTGCTTTCTACTTTATGCCTCCTTTCCAACCTTGTGCAGACTGTCTTTTCTATGTTTGGTACCCATTTTCAACTGCACTGGGTACCTGGACCCTTTTATTCTTGATTCTACTGAGAGATGTGAGGTATTTGGTTGTCATAGTACAACTTCAGTCGACTCCCATTCACCAAGCCTTCCTTCCATTCTCCTTTCAATGTCTTCAGCTGCGCAGCTTCTCCTTCTATAACATATAAAATATCATATGGTCCGATCCAATGTGTTCTAAACTTCCCAGGGTGTTTTATAAACTTACTTTCATATAGTAGGACTAAATCACCTTGCCTGAATATCTTATTCTTGATGTGTTTGTCATAATAGACCTTTTCTCGTTTCTTTTGAATTTGTTGATGGAAGCCTGCAATGAATATGTCTTCTTCTAGTTTGGCCAACTGTGATAGCCTCTCGTGAATAGCGCCAATATCATCCATGTCTGTAAATGTAGCAATTCTTAAGCTTGGTACCAAGTAATCCATTGGGACAACAGCTTCAAGACCATAAACCAAATTGAAAGGGGTATGCATTGTTAATTTATTGCAAGTGGTTCTATAAGCCCAGAGTACTGTTGGTACTCTTAAATCCCAGTCATCCCTATTCACACTGTAAATCTTTGTCAATGTTGTCTCCAAGATCTTGTTGAATGCTTCAACCATTTCATTTTCTTGTGGATGATAAGGTGTACTCTTTTGATGGTGGACTGCAAATTCTTCAGTCAGGGCTTGAACTGTCTTATTGATGAAGTGTGTACCTTGATCACTCATAAGGACCTTAGGGCATCCAAACATAGTTATTATGTCATGAAATATAAAACATGCAGTTGTAGCTACACTACAGTCCTTGACTACTCTTTCTTCGGTCCATCTAGTCAGGTATTTTGTCACAGTGATAATATACCTTGCTCCTGTGCGCTTTCCTAGTGGGTTTATAGGTCCCACGAAGTCAATGGCCCATTTTGCAAATGATTGTAAGTTTATTTGTGGTGCTAATGGAATCTCATCTCTTCAGGATGGTTTTCTAACTTTCTGACATACATCACATGCTCTAGCATATTCTTTAGCATCTCTTTGTAACGTAGGCCACCAAAGGCCAGCTCGCAAAACCTTCTGCGTAGTTGATTTTCCTGCATAAAGTCCTCCTGCAATGCCTTCATGAGATTCTTCTAGGATCATAGGGCATTCCACCTCCATCACACATCTTCTTAGGATCTCATCAGGTCCCATTTTATATATCTGACTAGCTATCATTGAAACAACTATAGTGTGCACCGCTAGTTATTTCCTCTATGGAATTGTGTATTCAGCTGGAGCTATTCCTATTGACAGTGTTAGCACTGAAAGTCACACTTTGACTGCTAAAGTGTAAGCTCATCACCCATCAGAATGTCAAAGACAATTTTGGTTTTGAAAAGGTGGATCAGCAATATGGATAAAGAAAGAGAGAGGGCAGCAAATTGTAGATCAGTAGGCTACACCAATGGGCAATGGAGTCACAAACATCCCACTCATCAAAGGAACAAAATATGCTTAACAAAAAATAAGATTATATGATGATAGGTGGAAGAAATGAAGAAGGAAAGCATAAGATAGAATGTTCATTAAATAAATATCCTCTCAATTTAATGAATCAACAAATACTTGAATATAAACAATCATTGATGGGAAAAATACAGTAGACCCTTTGTTGCTTAGGGATTCATAAATCATTGACAGCCTTTGATCCTCAAATCTGCAATATATTCAAATAAGAAGAAATATGGATAGAAGAGTTACAATCTGAAATCACAGCTCTCATTAGTCTCCAATAGCAATAATTCTTACAATCCTAAAATTCCCACAGGCTTACAAATGAACACACACAGAAAACTGCCTATTCCTACTCTCTCTAGCCTCTCTTGGCTCATCAATCCCTCCTCTCCAACAAATATCTCCCTCTTTAAATAGAAAATAGCATCCAAATAACCCAATTAGGTCGAATCCCATCTCCTCCATTGAATTCTAAGCCTTGGAGATAGGTGGCAACTGTCAAAGAGACAAAAATAAAATAAACTGTTGATTTTCAGGAATTTGTTGGAAGTCATTAATAAATTGTTTCCACCTCATGAATGAGGCCTTTGCTGGAGATAATATTAGGTGCATGTGTCCCTTGACATCTAACTGGTCCTTGAGAAGTCATTCGAACCCTCCTTGACATGTGGCAACCTCCCAACAAGGAGAATATGAAAATCGTGACCGCTACAGGAAATTATTACGCAGTACCACTGTGCAGAGTATGCAACACCTACTTCTATATCCAATATCTCTCAAACCAAAACACATTTTGAAAAACTAAGAGAGATTTTTGTTATTTGGAATGTTATGAACAAAATACTCCTCCATTTTTCAAAAATACATCCTCAACTTCTCATAACCCAAGTTTTAAATTAGTGACTCAAAACTGGCAAAATAACTCTGCACAATTTAGCCTCTGCCAGAATATTACGCAGCGCCTGTAGGTAGTGCCCGACTTTGTTTCTGCATGCAATTCGGTAGCATAAATCTATGGGTGCTTTGATGCTTGAACTTGGATATTGGGAATAACTTAATATAATTTCAATTTTCCCTAAAACAAATACAAATCCCATAACAATTGTATTCATTTGCCAAAATGAATAATGAAATGCAGATTTTGTTCTCTGTGAAATATTAGGTAGCGCATGTAGGTAGCGCCACTTATGCAACATTGAGGCATAAAAAAATCTTGTGCTAACATATAGGAACTGTACAATGTATGCGAAGTGGTCATCAATATTTCTAATGGCAAGAAGTTGTGCATCCAGTAGTGTGTCCTCCAGACTGGTAGGTTCTTCACCATGCTCCAACCTTGATAGGTGGTCTAGGCCCTTATTCATTCTTCCTGGCTTAAGTATGATTTCAAAATCATATTCTTGAATCAGGAGAAGCCATCTTCATATTATCCCCCCCAACACTGGCTTGTTGACTAGGTATTTTAGCATGGAGTGATCAGTAAACATTTTAAAGTGTCCTCCCAACAAGTAGTGGCGGAATTTCTGCAATGCATACACCATGGCTAGTCCCTCTCTCTCTGTAGTAGTGTAATTGATTTTAGATGTGGAGAGATTCTTGCTGGAAAATGCTAATGGATGATCAATGTCCCCTTTTCCAGGTTGTTCCAGTACTTCTCCTAATGCAATACAAGATGCATCAACATGCACATGAAATTCCTTGCTCTAGTCTGGAAAGACTAGAATGGGTGCAGTCACCATCCTTTGTTTCAGTGTGTCGAAGCTATGCTGGCATTCATTTGTCCAACCAAACTGACACTATTTATTTAATAACCTCTCCATTTGTGCAGTAATCTGAGCATATCCTTTGATAAATTTCTTGTAATAGCTAGTATGTCCTAGTGCAGTGCGCAGTTGTTTGACTGATGTAGGTGGTGGTAAATCAACTATAATTGCAATTTTGGATGGATCCACCAACAATCCTTGCTTGCATACAATATGACCTAATAATACTCCAAATGGTGAGAAGAATATGCACTTATTCAAATTCAAAGAAATTTTACACTACCTGCATTTATCCATCATTAGCCTTAGACATTCAATATGATTTTTCAACAAACTAAAAACAGTCCAATCATCAAAGTATGCTTCTAAAAACTTATGCAAAAATTCTTTGAATGCTTCAACCACCACCCTGGAAAAGATAGCTAGGGAATTCTTCAGTCCAAATTTAATTACTGTATATTGGTAGGATCCCCACTCTATGGAAAACCTAGTCTTATGACGGTCCTCATTGGCGATGCGGATCTTATGGTATCCTGAAAACCCATCTGTAAAAGAATATACTTCTTGGCCTCCATCGTTATCCAACACTTCATCTATGAAAGGTGTAGGGAAAGGATCATGTAGACAACCATCATTGAGCTTCCTGAGATCTACACAAATCCTAATCTCACTTGTCGTCTTATCTTTCACTACCATGGGACTAATCCACTCCGACTCTTCGACAGGTTCAATAATCCCTGCTTCTAGCATTCTGTCGAGCTCAATCTTCACTTTTTCCTTATATTTTGAGTTTAATATGTAGGGTATTTTCTTAACTGGATTCACGTCTAGTTTCAAATGTATTCTCATTTATCCCATAGGTCCTTTGATTCCCTTCATATAAGTGAACTTGGTCGGGAACAAGTCCTGATACTCATGCAATAATTCTGTGATTTTGTCAATGGTAGAAGCGTCCTAGTAATCTCTGACATTGGCAAGCTTTGGTGTTTCCTCTGTCCCGATATTGATTTTCTTTATCTTTATTGATTGTCCAATGAATGACAGTTCAACTCCTGGTCCTTCCACATCTCTCTAACCTTTTTTTTCCACGATATTCACCTTCCTTGGGTCATCGTCTTCATCGGCAATAATGTTGTAGTAGGTCTGTAGTTTCTGGAGGGGCATAGCCCATTCATCCTCTTCTTTCTCCAAAGGGAGGCCAGATGCCTCCTTAAATACTTTTTGTCTCACCATCTGTAGTGATTGATCTACATAAGGAAATTCATTGTCAAATAAAAAGGTGGTTATAAAATTATGGATCATACCTTCCCATTCTGAAGTGACAAGGTGCAGCTCTTCTTGAAGGTACCAGTTAATCGGGGTGGTATACAACGTATTGATGAATCTGTGTACCCATTGTTCTCTAGGAATGTCACTCCAGGCCTCTTTGCAACTTCGTACATGGTCTTTTGGGAAGCTTCAACCTATGTATCGTACTTCGCAGCTTCCTACATGTGCTGAGAACCGTGTTGTCATCAAAGTTCGGGATTGTATCTAGTCTGTAATATTTCTTTTATGTGTCCCCCACCATCTTGTTGGTGTGGATTTCATGGCCTCATCCATTTCCAACAGCCTCTATTGTGTTGGTACACTTGTCTCAAATTCTGATAAGAATTTTTCTAAGGCGTTCAACCCATCAAATGTGGGTATATTACTCAGTATTGTGCCAATCCAACGAACTTCTCTGGTTAGCCTAGAACATCTTCTTGTAACTACTTCATACATTTGGTTCTATCAGTTCTCCATCACTTCTTCTGAGTCAGATGAACATGTGTTGTCACTTCGCCAACTCAGATTTCCGTCAGTTGTAGGGTTGATATAATCTTGTTGTTTGGCTGTTAATTTATAGATGTTTTCCAGTTCAAATGCATGGTCCTCTTCTCTGATAGGTTTTGTGTATTGTGGACCTTCATATGGATTTAAAGGTGCAACGACCCTAAGGCTAGCTTTCTCAAATGTCATGCATCATTTCTTTAAATCAACAACAGTGGAATTGTCAAAGGCCCAATCGATTCCAAACAATGCAGGGTAAGGGCAGTTATCATCAACAATTTCAATTACCTCAAAATCTGCAAAGGTTCTTACTCCATCGATTTCCACTAGGACATGCTCTAATCGTCCAAATGGATTGACAACTTGTTGATTATCCATGCAAAGCCTGATAGGGGAATATATCAACTTGGGTTTTCCATTAGTGCCCAAGTCTTCTTCATCATGACATTGACTTCTGACCCTAAGTCAAGGACCACATAGTCTATCTCATACTCTCCTATCTGAGCATTCAAGTGTAATTCTTTATTTGTCCTTCTCCTTTTTCCAATTTGGTGCACTGCTCTATTCAATAAGGGGTCTATTTTTCCTAGTTCATACTGCTTAATTAAATCTTGTAATTCTTGTACAACACCTTTATATTGAATCAACTTAACACAAGTGTGCAAGAATTCCATGAGTTTGCTTACCTCTTTCCCTTTTGTTGGTGATGCAGATGGATCAAACACCTAAGGCATGCTGTATTCTTTGATTTCAGGTTGTCTCTTTGATGAAGATCCTTAATTTATTTTGAACTCTATTCTTGCCTCCTTGAATATCTATATTTCTTTCTTAGCATCGAACATTGGGGTCTTTTCTGTAGATTTCCTGACTCCATGGTCATTTTCAGTCTTTCCTTGGGCTTCTCTGTCTTCGCCTATAGCAGCTCCTCCTCAAGTAATAATAGTGACTCTAGGGTATGCTCTGTGAGGTTCATCATATATCAGTTGTACTTTTGGGTTCTATTGGGGTCCTCATCTTTCCTGAAGTTTAGCCAGCAGCACAGGGCATTCTTCTATGCCATGCTCAAAGGAGTTACAGTAACTACAGGTTGTGCAGGGATTCTAACAATCCCTTTCTAAATGTCATGGTTGCATGCACTTGTAATAGATTATTTGTCCTTGACCTCGGCCCATACCTCCTCCTCCTCGTCGTCCTTTGTAGCCACCATTAGGAGTGAAATTTCCTCTCCCCGAAGAGTTTTACTGTGGAGTGTTTCCCTCTTGTTGTACTTCGCCTTGAATCTTGTATATGTCTCTCGACCTTTCATGCATGAGATCATAAGCTCTACAATCCCGATCATCATGCCCCACTAATTTACAGAATGTATAATACAATTTTGTGGGTGTCTGCACATACTTCTGCATGTAGTAGCACTCACCTGGGCAATGCCTATTTCTGCATACATCGCACCAGGATAGGTTAACTTTCTTTAAGGGGCTCGGTGCCCCTGATGCCAAGTACTCATGGAATAAGGGACAGTTTTCCTTATCATGGCCTTCATATCTACATATTACACACCAGATATCTTCCCTTTTGTCTTTTCCCTTATCTTTCTTCATATCCTCGACCTGTAAGGACAAACTAGTTAGCTAGCTCATGATCTGGCTAATGCCTGAGCTAGATTCTCCCATTGGTGATGATTCAAGCTTCATGGTGATCTCCAAAGCTTCTGCCTGAGATGCAATCTTCTGCTACATCAAAGGGATTCTTATGTTTGGTAACAACACAATGATGAACCACTCTTTGTTCTGTTCATCGGGGATCTGGAAATTTAATCGTCCTATCAGGGTCTTGAATCTCTGGTCGAACTCCCAAATAGGTTTTGTTACCTTTTTTTTAATCTCTTTTAGTTTCATAATACATTGTGACTCTGACTTAGGTTTCTTAAACTTTGCAATCAACGCATTCTTGATCTCATTCAAGGGCTTAGGCTGTGCCAGTCCTTGGACAATTTCATGTACCAGATCAGTGTGCGGTCCCTTAGCGTACTGATGAACTGGGTTCTCTTGATGGCTTCATCGGTGATACTTTTAATATTCCATATGGCCTCACACAGAAACCAACATTGATCTAGATCTTCAGATCCATCTCCTCTAAAGATAGGGAGTCTCATTTCATATGCCATAAATATGACTAGGGTTCTTGTTTGAGTAGATGTTGGGCTACTGGTAATAGTACTCTGAAGACTCTGGTGGTTCTGACTATTCTAACTACTAAGTATTGTTGGGACAACAAGAGGATTAACTTTACTTACTTCAGTAGTTCATGCAGTTCCTAAGGTTTTTGTCTCGCTTTGGCACAGTTCTTCAGCTTCCCCTTCTTCTATTTTGGTGGGCTCTAGATGCTCTTCGTCGGTTAGATCTACCTCTTCTCCACTATAGAAACCTTCTTCTCCATAGTTTTTCTTAAACAAATTCTCAAGTTGAACTCCTCGGAATACTTTCCCACTACGCGTATGTCATGTTTCTGTGTCATTGTCATTGTCCGAGATCTTGAACATTAGCCTTTTCAGGTCCGATCAATCTACTGTATCTTCAAGATGTAGTTTTCATGCAAGAGACTCTTGATTCTTAGCTTCAGGAAGTGTAAAAAATTTCCTCTGGGTCCCTTGAAAAAGTATCTCTCAGATTGACTAAACGATTTTGTTCTATCAACAGAAAACCCAGTGATATATCCTCCAATGGTACTATCAAACCAGCGATCTACTGCTCTAGATACAGCATTTTCGACTCTCTTGACCTTTTGGATCAATGCTAGTGTCCAAACCACAGGGGGTCTAGATCTGATTTCAAACTATGTGTCAACTAACCTAGCCAACCACTCATGTAGCTCCTAATGGATTCCTCCAAAGAAGATCTCGTGAATGTTGGTGAAGATGTATCTTTGTAGCCAATCTTCAGTGCTAATTTTAGGGTTCTTGTTCTAGGCTTTAGTGAAGCCCTTGTCTTGATCCTCTACCCACTTCTGAATCTCTGTCTTCAAAGGGAACCACCTTGACATTCACTTAAAATGATTCAGGTCCTGGAAACGGAACCATTTGTTGGTACATGGGCAGACCCAAGGTTTAGCTCTAAGAGCGCACCAACAATCCCTAGCTATTGGCCCTTTCGGTAGCACCTGCGAAGAAGATACAGTCTCACCCGAAGCAGATATGAGGGGGTTGCAGGACAAAGATGTCTACAACCAGGGGAATATCAAGTGGTTCTTATTACAATGACAACATAACATGCATTTACCATTCAACTAGATAGATCTATCCTTCACAGCTATAGATCTGATCTAATAAAATGATGCAGATAACAATATAACAACAACAGAGCTCAAAGCATCAATCACACACACAACAAAAGATGTACGTGGTTCACCCTCTCTCTAGGGCTACGTCCATAGAACTGTGCTTATGATATATTAAGATAAAGCTTAACATTCTAATCTGTGCTCTTGGCCAGCAAATCCTCTCTCTCCATCTCTCTTTCTCTCTCCCTTCCTACGCACCCAGTTGTAGGACTCGATATTCGCACCCAACTGAAGATCTTACAATACCACAAGGCTCTCTCTCTCTCTCAGTACTTCTCTCACCCTTGATACAATATTCTCCCAATGAACAATATTCGACAACAAGGCTCAACCATAGTACTAACCCGACCTAGTTCCTCTCGACCTCTATTTATACATTACAATCCCTCACCGACAACCTTAGGTCCAAACCTAGGTGTCAAAACCCTAGGTGTCTACAACCCTAGGTCAACTTGACCCATCCTTTTCAGGCTTCGCCAGCCTATCTTTCTTTCTCCATCTCACAGTGATCCAAGGCATCTATTGTTGGCTTTTTCCACTTCCTGAGTCATCCTCGGTCCATCCTCCTTGTTGATCTAACATCCTCAATCTCCTCATTCAACGACTTGTTTTTTTTCACTTTTCTCCATCTTCTCTATTCTTTTGCTCACTTTGACCCAGTGATAGCCACTGTGTCTCCCGTGAAGCTCGCTTTTTACCTTTTCTTCCTCGTTCTTTTCTTCCTTCCATAACCCAAGGCCAACAAGGATCAACTTTTCAGAGATATTGGGTTGAAAATAAGAAAGGTAATATGGAGCAGAGAAATAAATGGTAGAATACACCGTTCTTCAGAAATAGTTCTTAGGGACAACCAACTCAAAATGAACTCAAAATGACAAAATCATTAGGAAAAAGGCCAAGGAAACAACCTATAAAATGTTGGGGATGTGAGGGATATCATATGTATAGATATTTCCCTCACAGAGGACAAATAATGAGGATTGTTCACAATCTATAGCAGGTTGATACATTTGAAGAAATGGGCAAAAGCATACCAAGGATCTATGCATCCGTGGACAACAAGCAAGATGAATTCCAGTCTCATATGATTGAAATGGAAGGTAATATCAATGATCAACCTATAGCCATTTTAATTGATTCAGGAGCTATCCATAGTTACATAGATCCTAATATTGTTGAGATGTTTCATTTTCAAATAAGAAAACATGGGAAATCTTGGTTGGTTGAGTTAGCCATGGGATATAAAAGAAGAATCAATGAGTTGGTTAAGGATTGTCCTTTGGACATGAATGGACTGAGAACAAAGGTATATTTGAATATCATACATTTGGGTTCATGTGATTTCCTAATTGGTATGGATTGGTTGGATAATCATCATGCTCTCCTAGATTTTTACAACAAGGAATTAACTTGTTTGGATGAGGAAGGGAACCTTAGAACAATTCAGGGTAATCCAAGGTCAGTGTCTATCAGACAAATTTCAGCCTTGCATCTGAAAAGAATATTCATGAAATGATGTCAAATTTATGCAAACCATATGGAGAATGTAGCTAAGGATAAATTTCCAAGTGTTGAATTTCATCCAATCTTGAAAGATTACGAGGATGTATTTAGAGAGATATCGAGGTTTCCACGAAGGAGACATATATATTTTTCCATTAATTTGATCCATGGACCTACCCCAGTGTCCAAGACTCATTATAGGATGATGACACCAGAGATGAAATAATTGAAAATGAAGCTTGAATAACTTCAGAAGAAGGGTTATATATTCCCAAGTGTGTCAACTTGGGGTTCCCCAATGATATATTTGAAGAAAAAGTATGGAACCTTAAGGATGTGTATTGACTTCAGGAAACTGAATAAGGTGACAGTAAAGAACAAGTATCATTTTCCAAGGATAGATGATATTTTTTATCAGTTGAAAGATGCAAAGATAATATCCAACATTTACCTCAGGTTGGGCTACCATTAGGTGAGGATTAAAGAATAATATTTCAGCAATCCAACATTTAGAACAAGGTATGACCATTATGAGTTTGTACTAGTGTCATTTGGGTTGTCAAATGAACTAGTTGTATTCATGTGTTTGATGAATGTTATTTTCATAAATTACTTGGACAAGTTTTCCATTATCTTCTTGGATGAAATACTTATCTACTTTAAATCTGAAGAAGAGAACGAGAAACACTTGAGGATGGTGCTACAGGTATTGAGGGAGCATCAATTGTATGCCAAGATGAGAAAGTTCTCATTCTATCAAAGGAAGATACATTATTTAGGCCATATTATTTCAGAGGAAGGGATAGCAGTGGACCCTAAGAATAAATAATCCACTAGAGGATGGTTAACACTAGTGAATGTCTCAGAGGTGATATAGTTCATGGAACTTGCGGGTTATTATAGAATATTTATTGAAGGCTTCTCAAGGATTTCACATGTAGCGTACCACATCCCAACCGAGGGAAATTACGAAGAAAAATACTTTTTTTACAACTAATTGCTTTCTTGTAGCTTTCAGCTATGAAATACAGCCAGAAATAACTATTGTCTATTACCAGTTAATTACATGCATCTACAACAGGATAAATAGACATGAATGCATATAATAAACTTCATTACAATAACATATAAATCATTCTCAAATACAGAGTTCTTGCATAACATTTATACACATTAAAATAACACATTAACAAGATAAAACACTTATCTTTTAAATATAGTGTGCAACCAATTGCTTGGGATAGACATTCCACCCAACCACAGACCTATTGTTCCAAATATCAATATAAAATCACCCATGAGATGAGGCTATTAATCCAGAAAAGAGGTTGGTCTCTCACAGTCCACTCACAGCTCATAAAAATCACAACCCACTCATATCTTCCTACAGCTATCTTTATTTTCCATCATCTCTCTTCCTCTTGACCTGTCCAACCCAAGGACTCTACCCCCTCATGGATCTCATTCTCTCGGGTATCCAATTCATTTATCAAGGTCTCTCTGGAATAGGTATATAGGAATCTCTCAACTGGGAACTCAAGGGAACCTGTTGGTAGGAAAAATACCAGCAAACCAACAACAAGCACTTGTCGTTATGGTGCAACTCACCCAGGATTTCACTCTTCAAGACTGACAACCTGGCTCTTCATTTAACCAGCTCCAATTCACTCTAATACAATCCAGCATGCTCTATAATTCACCCTCCATGGATGCACCATCTCCAAGATCTCTATATTGATCTCTACTTGTCCTGATTCACAAAAATGCCATGTGTAAAAACTTCTCTCTCAACCCATACAAATTTCCTCACTTTGGAATTCCTTTCTTGACTCGTACTCTTTCCCAAGTTGATTGTACTCAACTCCCATGTGCCCAATAAATTTGGTATGTTACTACTTATGCCCACCCTCTTACATGCATTCAATGATTGGCTTTGGGAAAACTCAATCATAAATTAGAAGATTCATACACCAATATCAAATTTAGGAAAATGGGTTGAATTAATATATATGGATAACTTCCCCTTGGACCCCCTCTTGGTCATTATCCTAGACTCTCTCCCATCTTGTGGATTAATTCATCCCCCATATTTTTCCATGTCCACTTAGCAGTTGGCATCACATTTTATTATTAACATTCATAAATACAATTCACATATTACATCACTTGGACACATCCACACATTATATCTACATAAGCATTAATTAAATTGGGGATTATAGGGGGGACGATACATCACAAATAATCAATTATTTTTAAAATAAGGGTGTGAAGTTCGAATGGACCTTTGAATGTGAAGAAAATTTTCAACGCTTATATAATTTATTGACAAGTGCACCAATATTAAATATTTTTTATCCAAATGAAGATTGTATTGTGTGCATTGATGCATGCAAGGAAGGGCTTGGTGGAGTCCTTTCCCAAAATGGGCATGTTTTTTGCTATGATTCAACGAAGTTGAATGATATGAGAGGCATCATTCCATGCATTATTTAGAATTGGAAATCATATTTCATTCTTTAATAATGTGGAGAAATTATCTCATAGGAAAAATAATTGAGGTGAGGATAGACCATAGTGGTCTGCAATATTTGTTTGGACAGACAACTTTGAATGTTAGAAAAAATAGATGGATAAAATTCCTCGGTGAGTATGAAATTGATATAAATCATATCAAAAGAAAAGAGAACAAGATGGTGGATGCACTTAGCAGGAGAGTGCATGAGATGGATGCTACAACCATTATCATGTACAAATCAGATTTAAAAGACTTATTTTGGAAGCTGCAAAATCAAATCAACATTATTTGCAAAAAATATAAACATTACAACAAGGTAATTTTCAGCAGAAAATTAAAGATTATGAATTGAGAGAGGATGGAATCCTCATGTATAGGGGAAAGGTATATGTTCCTAAATCTTATGATATTAAAAATATAGTGATCAGAGAAATGCATAATATGCCTTATGTTTGGCACCCAGGATACCAAAAAAAAACTATAGCTATAAAGAGCCAATATTTTTTGCCAGACATGAAAAAATAAATGGTTGATTATATATCCAGATGTATAGAATGTCAGAAGGTAAAGGTTGAGTACATACATCCAGTTGGATTGCTACAACCATTTCCCATTCCCAAGTGGACATGGGAAGTTGTGACAACTGATTTTATTACCAATCTGCCCAGAACAATGAAGCAGCATAATTCCATCATGGTTGTGGTGGATAAGCTAAATAAAGTTGTTCATTTTATTCCAGTGAATCTAACTCACAAGGAAACTAATATAGCATATATTTATATGCGAAAAATTTCCAGGATTCATGGTGTTCCTAAAGAATTTGTTTCTAACAGAGATCCCAAATTCACATTAAATTTATGGAAAGTATTATTTAAAGTAATTGGGACAAATTTAAATTTCAACACAACATATCACCCAAACTTATATGGGAAAATAGAGAGGGTTAATTAGTTCATTGAGGATATGATGAGAATTTATGTGATGGATAAACAATCAAAATGGGAAGATTATATTCATTTAGTTGAATTTGTTTATAATAATGGTTATCATACATCTTTGAAGATGAGCCCATTTGAAGCATTATATTGCAGAAAGTGAAACACACCAGTGAGTTGGGACAACCCAGTAGATAAAGCAGTGGTTGGGATGGAATTGCTCAGACAAATGGAAGAGAATAGAGTAAAAATAAAGAAGAATTTGAAGGTTTCTCAAGACAGATAGAAAAGTTATGTAGACAAAGGTAGAACTCACAAATCATTCAGATTGGGCGGACATGTCTTCTTGAAAGTGAAAGCTAAGAAGAGTTCGTTGAAATTGGGAAGATTCCCAAAACTGACAGTAAGATATTGTGGACCATTTGAAATCCTAGGGAGGATTTCTCCTGCTACATACATGCTTTCACTACTTACATCCATGTGCATTCATAATGTATTCCATGTGTCTTTGCTTAAAAAGTATGCTCCTGATGTTAATCATGTAATTGGTCAGAATGTGATCCAGGTGGAGCATGAGGGAGACTTCCAGGACCAACCAATGTGCATATTGGATAGGAAGGTCAGACTTCTATGGAATTACGATATTGAGCTAGTAAAATTATAGTGGACCTACTATGGTCCTAAATATCCAACATGGGAGAATAAGGATGCCATGCAGGAAGAGTACCCACATCATTTTGGATATTTTTGAAGAAATTTTTATTGTACTTGTGTATATAATGCACTGAGGACAATGCATAAATTAGAGAGAGGGGAATGTAATACCCCTAGGGTAAACCCCAAGATGAAAATGTATATATGCTTTATAGGCTGATGATCCATGATGTTTTGGGATAGAGTTCCTTTGTATATATGTTTTTGGAGAGAGTTCATATGTGATTATTAGGCCATATAGTCAGTATGATGAAAGGCCTATGAGCCAGCATTATAAAATGTGATCACTTATATATATTAATAAAAATACATCACTACTGCAGAACAAGTGAGGCGGAAGAGTATGAGGGACTAGGACTCCATGAGAGAGAAAGAGGGATAGGACTTGTGAAAAGGGGATAATTTAAGGGGGGCTTGAGCCAAGAGAATATTATAATATATTCCTAAAGGCATAAGTATTATGATATGATTTTATCCTAAGTTCATAAGTGGGGGAAAAAATCACCAAGGGGAGAAGAAGGTATTTCCTTGAGTGTCAAGTGTCAAGATAGGAAGATGCATATATAATGTTGGGAATTTAGTATAATTCCCATTCATTCATTCCATTCCATTATTCCATTATATCATTCATACCATTTCCTGGAGAGTGTGAGTTGTGGAGCTATTTTTACCTTGTAAATCCTTAGTGGTTTTGGTTGAAGAAGTAGGTTGTCAAGACCATGGAGAATTCTATTTGGGTGAGAGAATTGTTGGGAATAGGTTTTCCTATGTGATGGCCTAGTGGGTGTTGTAATTATTTGAGATTTTCATTGTGTTCCAAGTGCCAAAGTGATCTAAGACTTCCTACCTAGCATGTTTTTGAATCCTTATAAGGGAAGTGGTATATCCAAAGGACTATTGAGCAAAGAAGGGGTACACTTATTGGGGTGGGATAGGTTGTGGGTAATGAGAGGTTATGATGTGGAATTGTTTCTAGAGTGGGTTTCGTTGGCCTTGTCCTGAGTTGTGTTGTCTATGAAAACTTAGTTTGGCTTAGGTATATTTTTCATTGTTGTAGTCATAGCCACATCGCAAGGGTGACTTGTTGTTGAGAGTGAATGAATATAAAATTCTATAGTTGTTAAGATAATATGAGGTCTGTAACCAGTTGGTCAAAAGGTCAATTTACATACTCACCACCATTTTCTGATCTTAGGCACTTGATGGGTTGGCCACATTGCTTTTCAGAAGAGGCTCTAAATTCTTTGAAATTTTCAAAGACGATATTCTTCTTCTTTATTAAAAAACCCCAAGTGAAACGAGAGAAATCATAAATGAAAGTCAAGATATACCTTGCACCTACTAAGGAAGGTAGATCGAAGCAGCAAAGATCACTATGAACCAGATCTAGGAGGTTATGTGCTCACCATGATTTTCCATAGTCAAAGGGTGCATGATGATGCTTACTAAGAACACATCCTTTAAAGACTCCATCAAAGGGAAAAACTTTAGGTAAATCAACAACCATATTTTGAGTTTCCATCGACTGTAAAATTTGAGAATTTAGGTATCAGAGTCACTCATGTCATGTTTGAATTCATTCATCAGTGTGAGAAATAAGAGAAATTAGTTCAGAGTCATGTTGATTTGTGTCACATAATTTATATAAAGTGTGCTTTGGGTTCATAAACCCTCCAACAAAAATCGACCGACCTTTCTTCAAATATCGAACAAAGAATCGATCTAGCCAAAAATTCACAATTTTACCTATCTATGTTAACTAATAAACTAACAATAGATTGGAACTAAGGTTTAGTGCATGATATATGTTAACAATTCTCCCATGTCGAAAGGAAACATCACCCTAACCAACAATATTGAGATAAAAATCATCAACAACATAAATCTTCCTCTCCATAAATTCATCTAAGGAGGTGAACAAGGAAGTGTCCTTTGACATATGATGAGTGCACCTAGATTTTAATACACATTCATTATGCACAGAATGAGACAACAAGGTTTTAGATGTTCTAACTTGGAAGGTGAAATTATCAGCGGTTTGGTGAACAATGGACACATCTCCTTCAATGAATTTAACATTCTCCTTTAAGTCATCTCGCTTCTTATAGAAGAACTTCTGCACATTTCTAGTCTTTCCACTGTACCGACATGTCTTCTTCTTTTGGCTTTGATGAGGCGCATATGTCTACCCTTTAGGTATCTAGTCAAGGCATCAAGGCCTCTATATAGTGGTATCAAACCATCCTCTTTCCTTGTGATTTGACTTTCCCTTTCCTGTAAGAAAGTGGGCTTAATGTTTACCACCAATATTGCCTTCATAAAGAAATTTTTGTTGATCAGTGATCAATATGGCACATAAATATACAAATGTGTAATATTCACCATCTTCCTTTCATGCATGCCAGTTGGTGCAGAAAAGAGAAATGAACATGTTAAATTGTGTTCTCAAATTCATCAAGACTAGATCGATGTGTGACCATTGTTATTCTCATAATTATTTCCACATTTTCCTTATTTCGACTATAGTTCCTTCACACATGTCAAATAGTCCTTTATTCTATCAAAATAATTAGGATTGAGATAGATAAATTATTTCTACATTTGCATGATGTGGCTTTCATTGAATTTATCGAACAAAGACTTCAATGTATTCCAAACTTGATGAGCATAGTCGATTCCACTGAGGTGAAAATGAATCTCCTGCGAGATATAGGTCATGATGACCCCTACAATATCATCCTTATTTCCATCAATATATAATTTTTCCTGAGCATATATTGGATATGGAATCAAAATCTTTGTATACTTCCACAGTCCTTTACTCTTCATTAAGGTTTCCATGTCTCGTTCCCATATCGCATAATTTGATTCATTCATAATTATGATATCGATCTTTGAAGCCATCTTTGATATCTAGATAGATAATATATATTTCCACAAGTTACTATCTACAAATCACCAACCCAGAGTCAATCACACAACAAATCATAATCAACATGATTTGTGGGAAAGATGTGAAGTCACAACCATCCGCTTTGATACCATGTGGGGATTGGTTGTAACCTGATATGAAATAGATAAATAGAACTACAGATAATAAAAAAGGAACAAGTTTCAAAGATCAAAGTTGGTGTTTAAAGACAATGTTACAACACTAGTGTATTATGATCGGAACATCACAATGCATGTTGGAAAAATTGTACAAAACAACAAGGATATCGACATGATTGACAATGACCCATCAGGTATGTTATTTATAGCTTCAATATCTAACCAACTTCCTTAATGTTGATAAGATAATGTCTACATATAACTGTCAGTGGTTAAATTTAACTTCATCAAATCCACATTGTCTAGTCACCTCGACAAGGATGATCAGTTGGAAAATTGGTTGTCATCGATTTCAACCTTATAATAAGCTCTAAAGAAAATTCCATAAGCCCCTAAAAGGGATGATGATGTGTCCACTTGAAGAATCCTTGGAGCCTTGACATAAATGTATGTAACTCCAAAGTGGTACCCTTAAGGCATAGAATTTAAGCATGGCCCTCATGGGATGAGATAACATGTGGTTGTTTCCACATGCCCACTTTTATTTGTACACAAATGGAGCCCACAAGATGTCTAAGATAAATATTACAAGCCTACAGATGTACAAGATAAAGTGTTTGTATTTAAACTACTTTATCTACTCTGATCTTACCTTACTATCATAAGTTGACCCCAGGTTCATATTTAACAAGATTCCAACAAAAATCCATCTAACATTATTGGCCCTCCTGGTAAACCAGAAGGAAGCATAGTACACTGGGTGCCCTGCGTAGTCTCACCTGAGATAGTCCTATGGGTGGCTACAATACTCAGACGCTTGCAGCCTGGGAATCAGTGGGGATCTATAATTGTACCTTGTGATCTTTAATTATGTAGTCTAACATCTTAATTACTCAGTCACTCTTACTCGTGCATGTGAAATATCATATCTAACTAGTTCCTTCATTCATTTATCTAGCATTGAATCATTAAAAATAATGGATATGCATAGCATTCAATCACATAACACAATTTATACAGTGGTTCACCCCCTCCTGGGCTACGTCCACAAATATTTGGCTCTCAAGATATTTTAATATGTCTCATCAATATATCACGTTGCGCGCATTTACAGTCTAGGATCTTACAAACTCAGTCGGCTTCTCGATCCCTGTGAGGCTGAATAGATCACATCAGGATCCACAGCCTGTGATCTAACCCTCAGGATCGATTTTCTCGACTCTTCTCTCGCTCATCAGCTTACAAAATGTTGTAGTTATAGCCTTTCTCATTCTTCTCTTTATTTCCCCCTCTCCTTCTATCTCTCAAACTCTCTCCCACTCCTAGACCTCCTAGGTACTAATTATACATACTCTTGGCTTACCAGCCATTAAAATATCATACAAAAACCATAACCCTAATGTAGTTAGGTCTCCCTTTCATGCATGCCTCGCATGCTTCCCTCGAACACGTTGCTTTTCCTTCCAGTTGTCTTTTCTTCCACTTTGTTATTTTCTCTCCAAAAATGACCTTTTACCAAAATGGGCCTTCACCCAACAGGCCCCCAGCAACGACATCATGGCTCATAATGAGTCATTTTATAACTCCCGTGTCTTCCACTGCTTGTGTCAGTGCTTCGTACACTTCTACTATCCGTTGGCACTCTTCCTAAGCCTGGGTGCTCCTTTATTTCATGGCTTCGACCATCTACGCAGTGATTGGTGGTCTTAATATCTCTCCCCCCTCCAAGCCTATCTATTCGAGGCATGATTTTGATGCGTTAATTTCCATAACCAACTGTTATGCCTTTTCCTGTAAGGGCTCCAACTGTTCTTGTCGTGCGATCTTTTATGTCTGTACTGCTTTTTATTCTACCTGAAGGTTCTTCATTTTTATGGTTTTCTTAATATTCTCTGGCAAGGACATTGTCCTCTATCATTTCTTGACATCTTCCATTGTTGCATGAAATTTATCTTCCTTTCCTTGTACCTCTTGCAGGATCCCATATTCTGAAAGATGAGTCCATAGATGGTCATTTTTTTCCAACAGTTTTTTCATGTTATGTATATTATGTGCGATGTTGTCTGCAGCTTATGTCGTGTCTTTCTCTCTTTGCACTCAGAGTGTTGGCGAATTCAGAGGTACTGTGCACTCTTCCAATTTCTTGATATGCTCTCTATATTGTTGTAGAGTATGCGATATATTTGTTATATTCTCCTTCGAAGATGTTTCCTCGAATACTGTCTCATCTGATATAGCTTGAAATACTATGTCTATCTACGTCTCCATCTAGTCCACCTTTCATTGCACTTTTTCTTTCCCCTACCCTTCCTATTTGATGTCTTCCTTCAGTGCCATATTTTCCTCATGCACTAGTTGTAGATTCATCGCATCAGACCTTTCTCTGGATTGAATCTCCTACGCGACGCTAACCTGTAACTTATATTGCACTTTTGTTGGTATTTAGGGCATCGCCAAGTCTAATGTTTCAATATCCTTCATGGGATTTTGTACTGTTTCCTCATCGATAAAAAACATATATTGTGTTATTATAAAGTTAGCACTTCCTTGTACTATGATTTGTATTGTTTATCCAATGGGTGCTCCTTCTCTTACTAGTGTTGGTTTGTCCTTTTGTTGTTGTTCTGCCTTGATCCTCAACTGTTCTAACATGGTTTTTACTTCCTGTACCTGTTCCAAAATTGAATCTCTCTGCATCGTACTTCACTTTATTATCATCGGATATGGACTTTTCCTGAGTCATGTCATCTAGGTATTTCTCCAGATTCTCCCCATCTGTGGGTATCCCTATAATATATGAAATGAGGTCCACATTGATCGGTACTGGCTTGTCCATCCATAGGATGACTCTGTTCACCCTTTCTAGCAATTGTTTAACACATGCATTTATGTATTTTCTGCACCTAAAGTGCGGTACTTCTAAGAGATTCATGATACATGTGTTGTATAGGCCTAGGATCCATTGTGCAAGCTCCAAAAATGGCACACCTGATGGACCCTCTCCCATGCTCTCTAGTTATCTATGCTCTGCCAAATATGGGAAATTTTTGGCATCTGAAACATCGTGGTCTAAGTATTTAAGGTCATCGACTCCTCCTACCATGTTATCCCTAGTTTTCACTTCCTTGGGAATTTTTCGGCATTACTATAGTTAGCTCTGTCTGGGTGCATTGTACTCCCTGCATACTGGTTTCTTCTTGCAGCTTCTTTTTCCCTTGTGGGGATGGTAATCTCCCCTCTTGCTTGGTTTCATGCTCTGGTTCCGGATCCAAGCCCTGCTATGTGGATTCCATGGTCAGTCCTGCTCCCTATGGCCCTTTTCCCATGGACACGTCGGGTTTCATCTGCAAGACATCCTCTCCTATCTGCTTGGGCTTCTGTCTGGACTCTTGTTCCTCCTCCACATGTAAAGTGGTTTTCTTGTATTCTAGTGTGTGGATTTTGTCTACATCCACCACTGTCGGCATCTCACTAGTTCTACCTTGTGGTCCCCGTGTAGTACTCTGGGTGCTTCGCCCAATTCTACTTGGTGCTCCAACCCACGGTGATGACATGGTGGTTAAATTCAATCAAAAATCTCTCAATTCATTGGTTAATAGCGCAATTCCTTACTTTGATCGTTCTTTCTCTTGAATCGATGTTTTTCTCCTTAGCCAAAATCACAATGGGTCATTTTTCCCCCCTTTTTCCAACTTTATAGCATTTCAGGGAAATGTCAGTTGTGTCACACTAATACTTATCACTTTTCCCATTTTCATTATGCTTCCTGTGCACAGTACATTTTTACTCATTTAACTGATCTTTTGCACACCATGTTTTTCAAACACTAGTTTTCTTGCAGTGCCCCATTTCATTTTCCCCCATCTTGTTCTGTAAAGGTTCTCCATGTGCGTTGAATTTTTATTGTTTTTCATCTCTCTTTACTACACAATAAATTTATAATTGTTAGGAGGTCAAATTTCCCTGTAGATTTTCATTCGACTCCCATTTATCATTCCTCTAATTTATGTACCTCCTAAGTATTTCAATTGTACAACTCCCCCATCTATGACAGTCTTTACTTCGTATGGTCCCAACCAATGCATTATGAACTTTCCTGGGTGCTAAAGAAATTTAGTATCATATGCCAAGACTAGGTATCCTTCAATTAAAATATTCCTTTTGATATGTCTATCATGCCATGCTTTGTCCCTTTATTTTTGTACTTCTTGGTGAAATCCTACTAGGATTCTATCTTTTTCCATCTCCATCAGCTGACTTGGTCGTTCTTTGATTGTGCCCCGTTCTGTCATGTTGGTGATTGTTGCTACACGCAGACTAGGTACTAAGAACTCTAATGGAACCATTACGTCTTTTCCATACACCAACCTGAATGGTGTCTTCCTTGTCAACTTTTTTCATGTAGTCATGTATGCCCATAATACCGGTGGTAGCTTCAAGTCCCAATTGTCCCTATTGACGTTGTAGATCTTTGTCAATGCATTCTCTAGGATCTTATTAAAGGCTTCCACTATTCCATTTGCTTGAGGGTGATATCATGTACTATTTTGATGATAGACTTCAAACTACTCAGTCATATCCCTAATATTATTGTTAATGAAGTGAGTGCCTTAGTTACTCATCATAATCCTTGGGCATCCAAATCTAGTGATCACTTGCTCAAATAGGAAGTGTGATGTTGTCTCTACACTGAAATATTTTACTGGTGTTTCTTATTCCCATCTCATTAGATATTATATCGCAGTAATGATATACATTTCTCCTGACCTCTTTGTTGGTGGGTTAATTGGTCCTACAAAGTCTATTGCCCATTTTTCAAATATCTGCAAGGTTACTTGTGGTCTTAGGGGCATATTTTCCCATCTATTAGGTTTACCAAGCCTATGAAATACATCACATCTCTGGTAGTAGTCCTTTGCATATATGTGAATGGTCTTCCACCATAGTCCTGTGTGCAATACCTTCTGCGCGGTATCTTTTCCTGTGTAATTTCCTCCTACTATCCCCTCATAGGCCTCTGCTAAAATCCTAGGTCTTTCATGTTCTAGTGCGCATCTTCTCAAGATGTTGTCTGCACCCATATTGTATAAGTGTCTTGCAATCCATTGATAGTCTACAGTTCAAAATATTGGATTTTTCTTTTGCATAGAATTGAATTCTTGTGGTGCGATCCCTGTACTCAAGTATTGAATGATGTTAGTAAAATATTCATCATCTTGGAAGAAAAATAATTGTGCATCAGGGAATTTTTCCTCTAAGTTCGTAGTTTCATCTCCATTAGTGATCCTTAATAGGTGATCAGGTCGTACATTCAACTTCTCTGGCTTGACTATTACTTCAAAGTCAAATTCCTGGAACAACAATAACCATCTACAAATTCTCCCCCCCAACACTATCTTATTGACTAGGTATTTGAGGGATGAATGATTTGTAAGCATATTGAAATTTTTTCCCAATAAGTAGTGTCTGAACTTCTGGAGTGAATAGAACATAGCTAGGCCTTCTCTTTCTATGGTATTGTAATTATGCTCTGACTCTGATAATGTTCTTCTAGCAAATGTTATAGGATTCTCCAATTCGTCTGTCCCTGGTTGCACTAGAATAGCTCCAAGTGTTATAGTTGATGCATCTACATGCACGTGAAATGTCTTTTCCTAATCAAGGAATACTGGTATTGGTATTGTTACCATATTCCCAATCCTCGCTGACAGTCCTCATTCCACTAAAATTTGATATCTTTCTTCAATAGTTTCTCCATTGGCGTAGTGATTTGTGCATACCCTTTTATGAATTTCCTGTAGTATCTTGTGTATCACAATGTTTCTCTCAACTGACATACTAAATTTGGTGGTGGTAGATTAACAATCACTGCAATCTTAATAGGATCTACTAGCAAGCCTTGTTTTCATACTATATTTCCCAATAGTATCCCAAATGGTGTCCCAAAGATGCACTTATTGATATTTAGTGATATCTAACACTGCCTGCATCTTTCCAACATTAGCCTTAACACCTCTACATGGTCATTCAACAAACTATATATTGTCCAATCATCTAGGTATACCTCTAAAAATTGATGTATGAATTCTTTAAAAGTAGTTATGACTACTCTTGAGAATATAGTTGGTGCATTCTTCAGCCCAAAAGGCATGACTGTGTACTGGTAGGATCCAATTATTTGGAAAAAGTGGTCTTGTACCTATCTTTTGGGGCTATCTTGATTTGATGGTAACTTGAGAATCCATTTGTGAATGAGTATGCTTCTTGGCCTCCTACATTCTCTAATTCCTCATATGTGAAAGGGGTAGGGAAAGGGTCATGAAGGCAAGTATCATTCATCTTCCTTAGGTCGACACATATCCTTATCCCTCCCTAATTCTTCTCCTGAAATACCATAGGGATGACCCATTCAAATTCATCCAATGGTTCTATGATTTGGCCTCCAACATCCTGTCAATTTATGCTTTTACTTTCTTCTTATATATTGGGTTTAGTCTATATGGTCATTGTCTAACTAATCTAGCCTTATATTTGAGAGGTATCTTCATCTCTCCTATCTCTCCAGCTATGCCTTTCATTTATGTAAAGGTTGTTGGGAACAGGTCACTGTACTCATGCAGTAACAATTTTCTTCTTTCTATTGTTTGCTCATCCCAGTAGTCTCCAATGCTGGCCATTTTGGGATTCTCGGTTGTCCCAATGTTAAATTTATTCACCTTGATCGGTGCAGCAAACACTTATAATTCTAGAGGTGGTCCTTCCACCTCTCTTTCACCTTCATCTTCTGTAATCTGAATTTTGTGCGGGTCCTCTTCATTTGGTGCTTCTTCATGCACATGGTAGCATGACAGTAATTATTTCACTGTTTGTTTATTTTGTTGTTGATATTTTGTCATAAGTTCAACTTATAGTTCCTTAATGAATATCACCCCTCTTATTTGTTTGAGTTTTGAGTCTATGTTTGGGTTCTCATGTTCAAATGAGAAAGTGACAGTAAAGTTTTGTTGTAACATTGTCCATTCTTTGGTTCCTCTGCGCAGTTCCTGGTCTACATACCAGTTTGCTAGGATTCCTTCTAGTGTATGAATAAAGTGATGAGGCCATTCCTCTAGTGGTGTCATCATGCATAATTTTCTTCACTTCTCCAAGTGTTCCAAAGGTGACCCCTATCCATCATATCTAAGCAGCATTCTTCTCTTCTACTCTATGCTAAACCTAATGTGCAGTAATTGTTTTCATCGGTACCAGTCCCTAATGGTCTCTTTGTGCAAACCCCACTATCTTGCAGGTGTTCCCTTGAGTGATATATCCAAAGATAAGAGCCTATGATGTGGTTACACTTCATATTAATATTTTGTTAGGAACTCTTCTAAGTCATTCACCCCATGAAACCTAGGAGGTTCTCTTATCTCTGTACCTACCCATCTTACTGTGCGGTCTATTCTTTTGAATCTTCTTGTGGAGACTTCATGTAATCTATGTTGTCAATTTTACAATCATGCATCTAAGTATGACACGCATGACATGATACTTCTCCAACTAAGTACCCCATATGCAAATGGATTCACATAGTCTTTTTCTCGTGCAGTGGTTATGTATAACTAGTTAATTTCCTCCAGGTCCAAGGAAGTGGGTTCTACAGACCTTTATCCTTCTGATGGGTCTAGTGGTGCAATGAATCTGTACTCTCCTGACTCGAATTTCATCTTCCTAATATTCAAATTGATTATGGCTTGATTGTCGAATTCCCAATTTAGCCCAAGAAGTGCTAGATAAGGTGTTGTGCCATCCACTATTTCTATTACTTCGAAGTCTACCTTGGTGCACACTCCATCTAGATCTAGTGTCACACCCTTTAGCCTTCCAATTGGTTGAACTCTGTGTTGATTTTCTAGTTTCAATTGAACAGGTGAATATCCTAATGTGGGCTCTCCCATACATTTCCATGTCTTCTTGGGTAACGCAATCACCTCAAAGCCTAAATCCAGTATGATGTCCCCCATATTGAAATCTCCAATGTTAGGATTTAATCTGAATTCCCTACTTGTCCTCCTTCTTGTATGCAGGTGATTGATTTTTTTCTGTTCTAATTTTCCCTCTACCTTTGAGTTACATATTTTGAGCATATTTTGAAAATTTTTAACAAATGATTGTTCATTTAATAGTTTAACATAGGATTGTAGAAAATCCTTTATGGTACTTACTTGTCCTAGAGGTTGTGCTTCATTAGTATGATCCAGTAATGAAGGCATCTCATACGTTGGTACGTCCTGAGTATGTTGCATAGTTGACGTAGATGAAATGTATGGGTTCAAGAAATCTTGTCTGGCTTGCTTGAATATCCATTTTTCATTTTGTGCATCAAATTTCTTATGTGGTTTGGCATTATTCTTCACCCATTGGTGTTGTGTTGGATCTTGTCTTACTACATCATTTCCTGTCTTAGATCCTCCGCACGTAACTATGTTGATATTTCTTCCATCCTCCATTGCTTCTGCATAAATCCACTAAACATTATGATTGTTATGATTTCTCTTTTCCTGGATCTTCCCCAATAGTGTCGGACAGTATTTTGTTTCATGATCTGATGCATGATAATACATACATGTTGCAGGTGGGAGTGGAAATTCACTTGCATAATGTCCTAGTTGTTGACAGTTATGACATACCACTGGTCCTCTGCCTCTTCCAAATCCTCCTCTACCTCATCCTCCACCTTTGTAGCCATCTCGATCGCCTCGCGGTGAGTTTTACTAGGGTGCCTGGTTATACTGTGCAGGATTAGACTGTGGTTGTGTGGTATTGTATTGTGGTTGTGCAGTGTTATATTGTTGTGGCGTAATGTTATATGGGGTTGGTAATTTTTTGAACTGTGGTGAATATTTCCTTGTCATCATCTATGCCTGCACCCTATAACTATATGATGTTCATTCTGATACAAATGGATATCAGTGGCCACCCACCTTTTCCAACTAGCTCAAAACAGTTTTCTAGCCATTTTGGTAATTTACTATTTTTAGCAGTTTTTCGGGTCGTGAACTTCTAGAGCCGTTTTGAGCCCTAAATGATGTTTTTTGGGCATGGTCCAGTCAGAAAATATCATTATGATATTTTATGACAAATATTTTAGTCCTCGGATAGATATTTCTAATGATCTATCGTGTGCCCTAAACGGAGATCGTATGCCAAAGTTATGCCCTCGGGAAGTTGATACACCAAACTACCCAAAATGGGGTCCACAAAACTATTGTCTTTTCATCTTTCGGGGTTAGGTTTTTGGATTTTAATTATGTTAAAAAGGCCTTTGGAGCCTCATTGTAACGATCATCTTCTTGTGAATGTGAGTAGATGTCACATCTCTTCTCAGAGATAAGCTGCCACCATTCTAGCGAGTCTTTCACTCTGTATTTTTACAGCCTTTGTACATTTTCGCTCATTAATAGAAAATTGTGTATTATTTTATCTCTGTGTTTATGGTTTCATATCTAATACATTTCTATTATATTATTGGATATCCGTGATATCTCCATGCATTTATTTATTATATCTCCTCTCTCATTTCATGCTAAAAATAATCTAGATCAATGGTATTAGAGCAGGTTGCTCTTGATCATTTTTCAGTGTATGTCCCCGACGAGGTCCCAGTATAGAAAGTTGGGTCTCGATCTTGTCTCTCTTGAATACAATCACTCTCGTACGCCCAAGAAACCCTCCATGGAGAAATAAAAGAAAAATGAAAGAGCAGATGATCCTATCAATATGTTGCTTGAGAAATCTCTCACACGACAGAGGGAAAAAATGATGGAGAATGTTTCCCACATCCTTCAATGCATGTCGATAGTAAAAGGTGCATATTCATCAAACGACCACTTTGGAAGAACCTCTCATTTCAAGGTACAGGTTAATTTCAATATTCCTGTATTTGAAGTTTAGATAGATGTGGATTCCCTAGACAAATGGTTAATTCTGTTAGAAGGTTATTTCTCTGTTCATAATTTTTTCGACAGGGAAAAGATCACCTTCATGCTCCTTAAATCTCTCCCCCATGTCAAACATTGGTGGGAAAATTACTGGGAGAAAATTTCCACAGAGGAGTCTGGAATATATGGGGTCGAGCCCACTTGGGATTTTTTTGTAGATGCAGTAAAGGAATAGCATTACCCTATTGGAAACTATGAGGAAAAGTACATGAGATAGACCACACTGCGGAAAGAGAGGGGCCAAGTAGTTCTGGATTTCACCAATACCTTCCATACCTTGCGCACCAAGCTAGGTATCAAAGACTCTGAATGAAATTTGGTTTTGAAATACCATGGGGCTCTACACAGATACATACAAACATAAATAGATTTTTTGGACATCTAATCACTCGATGTTGCTTATCGATATGTTGTTAAAATCAAGAAAAAATTTAAGCACCAGAACAAATGGGAGTTCAAGTTTGCAAATATGCAACAACCAAAGTATGACAAAGACGACCCTAGCAAACAGTCTCCCAAAAACTAGTCCAAGCCACAGGAAAAGAAGGGTCACAGGAAGACAAAGAAGGACAACAGAAAATGGTGTGATTTACACAAAATCACCTAGCACAACGCCGATGAATGTCGCTCAAAATAGTCATTGGTGGTCAATATCAAAGACAAGGAGCCAAACCCTGAGTCAAAATTTGATTATGAAAATACTGGTAAAAGATAGATCATCGATGCAAGCCCCACTGATATTGTCATGACCACAGCAATTCAACCAGAAGAACCAAGAGATCCTGAAGAGGGGGAGCACCTTTTTCATTCATAGATGTGGGTGAAGGGGACATCGTTGCATTTTATTGTTGATAGTAGAAGCCAGAAGAACCTCATCTCAACAGAGGTCATCAAATAGTTGGGATTGTCAAAAACAACACACCTGCAGCCATACATCATCGAGTGGCTTTGCCAAGGATGAGATCTTTGTGTCAACTAGTAGTGTCAAATGTCATGCAACATTCATCCCTTCAAGGATGAGGTATTATGTGATGTTTCCCCATTGGATGTTTGTGATGTTCTCTTGGGCCAACCATATATGTGGAGATGCCATGTTGTTTATGTGTCTCAACCTCATAGTGTCATTGTTACTTTGGGGGCTCATCTCTACATAATATGATAGGTAGTTCCAACTACTATCCCACCTAAACAGTTCCACAAGGTAGTATCTCATACTACAAAATTTAACTTCTTCACAATCTGTTCAAAGGGCGAACAAAAGGATACTGCAACCACTACAACCTCGGCCCAAGCACCTTCTATCCAACAGAAGCAGGTCAACAAGATTGCAGCAAAGTGTAAAGATTCCTTCTGCACATAAGAATCTCATGTATCCAGACTGGTTAAAAATTTCCAACCCTTCCACCCACATGTTTGTGACAAACTTCAACAAGCTAAGTGGCGCAACTGCCCCAACAAGGCAAGCGGCTCATCAAGATGCAGATTCAACAAACGCTTTTCCCTCTCCCCCGGGAACTCAACACAATGGAGATCATTGCTTCCTAAGGAGGGAGGATTGATCTAGGTGGATATCGGTGGCCACCCACCTTTTCCAACTGGCTCAAAACAATTTTATGGAAATTTTGGTAATTTACTATTTTTAGCAGTTTTTCGGGTCGTGAACTTCCGGAGTCGTTTTGAGGCCCTAAATGACGTTTTTTGGGCATGGTTCGGTCGAAAAATGTCTTGATATTTTCCACCAACTATTGTAGTCCTTGGATAGATATTTCTAATGATCTATCGTGCACCCCAAATGGAGATCGTATGCCAAATTTACGCCCCCGAAAAGTTGATACACCAAACTACCCGAAACAGGGTCCACAAAACCGTTGGCTTTTCATCTTTCAGGGTTAGGGTTTGGGATTTTACTTATGTTAAAAATTCATTTCGAGCCTCATTTTGATGATCATCATCTTTTTAATGTGAGAAACCATCACATCTCTTTTCAAGGATAAGATGCCACCATTCTAGTGAGCCTTTCACTCTGTATTTTTACAGTCTTTGTACATTTTCGCTCATTAATAGAAAATCGTGTGTTACTGTATATCTATGTTTATGGTTGCATCTCTGATAAAAAAAAATTATATTATTGGATATCCACGATATCTTTGTGCATTTATTTATTATATCTCCACTCTCATTTCATGCCATAAATAATCTAGATCACATTCCCTCATCAGTTCCATTGTCCTGCAATCTTTGTCATCATAGCCTACTGACTTGCAAAAGGTACAATATGAACTCTTAGGCATTGTCTAGTATTTTTGCATCATTGGACAGTGATATGGATCATGCCCCTTATGTCTTACATATCTTACACCATAGTCCTCCTGATGTAAAAGGGTTTGGCAGTCCTATTTCCATGTACTGCGTGAATATTGGGCATTCATTCTTGTGGTGTCCTTCTGTCCTACATGTGGCACACCAAACAACTTCTCTTTTGTCCTTACCCTTTTTCTGGTTTAGTTGAAATGTTAATTTCTTCATATCCTCATTCAACTCCTCTATGGTTGGATATATCTTCTGATATTGGTTCTCTTCCAGTTGTAGGGCTTCCTGCAGTGCCTCTGCTTGAGTTTGAAACTTATGTTGTCTCAAAGGGTACTTCAAGTGTGGTAGCAAGGAATTGACAAACAGATGCCTATGATGCATGTTTGTCATGACATACTTTATCTTTCCCTTCAATCATTTGAATCTCTATTCAATATCCCACATAGATTCTCCCAGTTTCTGTGTAATCTCTATTTTCTCATTTACGTATTGATCCTCTGAGCTAGGCTTCTAGAATTCATTTATCAATAGCTTCTTGATATCCACAATCATGTTGGTTTTCCCTGGTGGATTGTTTGAAACTAATATCGTGTACCAATCCAATGTGAAGTCTGTTACCATGATGGATAATTGCATAAGTTTAGTGTCCTCATCTATGATCTATTTTTCTTCACAGATCTTTTCACAAATGAACAAGTGCTTCTCAGGGTCCTCCGACACATCTCCCTTGAATTATGGTAATCTAATGGTGGGATCATGTCCTACCATCTTGAATGTTGAACTAATACCTCTTCACGATGTATATATTTGGCTACCACTTCATGAACTTTCTCCTCCAGTTGTTTCTCCTTGACTATATGTACTTCATGATGTCTTCCTTCCAAAATTCGGTTGTCTAAATGGTGGTGTTTTTAATGGTGTATTAGTCACACATGGGTTTATGGGTTCCACACTCACATTGATATGGATAGGAGTGTTTCCTTTTGTTCCTGTTCTTGGACCTCTTATCTTCCTTTCATATTCTGTGTGCAGGATTTCCTCAATATACGCCATAGCCTGGATATCCTCTACCTCTTCTTCATCACTTTCCAAACCTTCCCTCATGGTTATGGTTCTCTTCTTGTTGTTCCTCTTATATTGGTAGGGTAATCCACTGCGCATTCTTTCAGTTGTTTCCATGATCTACTTGATCTGGTCTTCCTCCATCATGATTGGATCAAAGGCCTCCTCCTTCTTTCCTCTATACATTTCTTCCTCCATTTCTTTGTCTCTTATCAGTGCTTCCCCCCTTCCCCCATGCACGCAGAGAAGTTTAGTTGTCTGAGGTCATTGTCATTACACCCTTGTTATATAGTAATATCTTAATGGAAGTATACAACGATATGATAGACCTACATGAAGGTCCCTTCAATAACTCTTTCTCTTTTGCACTGTAAGACTTCACAGTATCTACTGCAAATTTTGTGATAAATTCTACAACAATGTTGTCTAAACAGAAACCTACTGCGCACGTAAATTTATTGTCAACTCGTTGTAACTGTGCGATCTCCGTAGGATTCCACTCTAGTTGTCTGATCCAATTTGTAGGGTGGTTTTCTTTCAAGCTAAATATCCACTCCTAAAACACGTGTGGGAAATCACAGAAAAATACTTCATGCAAGTCATTGAATGAGTACTTGTCTAGGTATTTGCGTGGTATTAAATTCAGGTTTTTGTTATCTTTCTGTGCAAACTCCAACTCCTTTGTTTTCAAATATATCTCAATATCTGCCTTCATTGGGATCCATGGTATCAACATCCCATTTTATATTCTCATTCTTTTAATTTTTTTGTCGCCAGATCTGATATTCTTTTTACGCTTCTTCAGTAGATCTTAATCACTCAATCCCATTATGTTCCAATTAGAAATGGAACCATTTGTTGGTATTTAAAATACTTTATCTACTCTGATCTTACCTTACTATCATAAGTTGACCCGGGTTCATATTTAAAAAGATTCCAAAAAAAAATCCTATAAAACTATCGGCCCTCCTAGTAAACAAGAAGGCAACACAGTACACAGGGTGCATTGCACAGTCTCACCTAATATAGTCCTATGGGTGGTTTCAATACTCAGATGCTTGTAGCCTGGGAATGAGTGGGGATCTGTAATTGTACCTTGTGATTTTTAATTATTTAGTCTAACATCTTAATTACTCATTCACTCTTACTCATGCATGTGAAATGTCATATCTAACTAGTTCCTTCATTCATTTATCTAGCATTTCACCATTAAAAACAATGGAGATGCATAGCATTCAAACACATAACACAAGTTCTATCATGGTTCACCCCCTCTTGGGCTACGTCCACAAATATTTGGCTCTCAATCTCTTTTATTATGTCTCAACAATATATCACATCGCGCACATTTACAGTCTTGGATCTTACAATATTATCAGGCTTCCTGATCCCTGTGAGGTTGAATAGATCGCACCAGGATCCACAGCCTGTGATCTAACCCTCGAGATCAAGTTGCTTGACTCTCCTCTCACTCACCATCTTACAAAATGTTGTAGCTCTAGCCTTTCTCATTCTTCTCTTTGTTTCTCCCTCTCCTTCTATCTCTCAGTCTCTCTCCCTATCATAAACCTCCTAGGTACTACTTATACATACTCTTGGCTTATCATCCATTACAATATCATACAAAAACCCTAACCCCAATGCAGTTAGGTTTCCCTTGCATGTGTGCCTCTCATGCTTCCCTTACACGTGTTGTTTTTCCTTCCAACTGTATTTTCTTCCACTTTGTTCTTTTCTCTCCAAAAATGGCCTTTTCCCCAAAATGGGCCTTTTCCCAACATAAAGATTGCAAGACAAAGATTATTGAAAGTATTATTTTTGATCAATTTGGATACCCTTTATTTGAGGAAATTTTACCCTACATAAATAAATCACATGGAATCATAATTTACATGATTGGAAAGATTATTCCAAGATATTTCCAATGGTATATGGAAGTCCCTTTAACTCCCTAGGAATGAGAAGATATATTTTTTATGTCTGACAACCCAGCCAGAAAATTGAATTCGGCTTAGCCAATTTTTGGGGATAGAATTACTATAAATATAGGATAGAATTCAACGTTTTTATTGAAACCAATGAAGAGATCAAGTTTGAGGTGAACTCAAGGTGTTGATGTGTCTTTCTGGTGTGCAGGATAATTATAAGGTATTCTCTTCAGGTTTTTCTTATTCTCAAGGTATGTTATGAAGTTGTGATGTTGTCGTGTATTGATTCACCCCCCCCCCCCCCNGTGAATATTCAAAAAATTGGTATCAGATAGGTTTCCTTCAAGAATAGTTAAACCACTGGAAGGAAGATCATGGATAAGCAAGGAGAATTTACCAAAAATGGAACATCATTGTTTGATGGGAAAATTTATGCTTTTTGGAGCATAAGAATGAGAGAATTTTTGTAGGCACGAGGATTTGAAGTTTGAAAAGATATAATAAATGGATACACAACACCGGATTATCCCCCAACAGATAATGTTGGGAAAAATCTCAGTGAATACAATTCAAAGACTATAAATTCCATTCTAAGTGGTCTAACAAGTTCAAAATTTGTTAAGGTTATGAATTGTGATTCTACAAAGGAAATATGGGATAAGCTAAATTCAAAGGAAATTAAGGAGATGCTAAATTCAAAGGAGCCAAGATTTAGACTTATAGAGGACAATTTGAACATATGAGAATGAAGGAAGATGAATATATTGCAACTTATTTTCTCCTAGTTGATGAAATTGTGAATAATATAAGAGGATTGGGAGAAAAGATTGAAAATGCAGTTATTGTGTAAAAGATACTGATATCTCTCCCAATGAGATTTGACCCTAAAATATCATCTCTGGAAGAAAGAAAAGATATGGATACATTGAGTGTGGATGAATTACATGGAATAAGTACATCATATGAAATGAGAATAGAACATGAAAATCCATCCAAAAGGGAAGCAACTTTCAAAGCCTCCAAGAAGACAAGAAATACCAAGACAAGGTCAAAACCCTACTCCATCAATACTAATGATTCAGACAATGAAGAAGAATCCAAATTTGTAAGAAATTTGAAAAGAGGAACCGAAAAGTACAAAGTTAAGCTTCCTTTCAAATTCTTTAACTGTGGTAAAGTTGGCCATTTTGCTTCCAAATGTCCTTATGCAAGGGATTTATATAGTGATGAAGAACAATTTCCTGAGAAAGAAAATAAATGTCAGAAAAGAGACAAGGAAAGAAATAAAGGAATATTTTTGAAAAAGAAAACTCTCTATTCAAAAGACGATAGTGAAGAAATATGAGGTCCTAACATGCTACCAGCTAGGTCTTTCTTTGACCTGAGTTTGGCTCTAAGTGTCAACCATCAAACAAGTCTTTTTTTTTTTTTTATAACACCAAACTGTTCAATAACTTTTATGTTGTTTTGTTAAGGTTACATAAGCTTTTAAGGTGCTCTAGAATGTAGTTTTAATAGCCAATAGGTTAGTACATGCATACCATAATTATGAAACACACATCTAGATATTTACAATTGAAATAATGTTGTTATAAACTCTAGCATACATGAAATAGGACACAAAGTTTTTTGGTCAACACGACCCTGGATAAAACCCCCCCGGGGAAAACCAGCTTGGAATATAAGTCTATATATGTGATGTAAATAGTGTGAGATACAACAAGAACATGAAACAAAAGAACTTGATACAATGGAAGCCCCTCTCAAGCTACTATAAAAGTCCAAGAAGGTAAATGCACCCAAGCATGGTGTGCCCTTCTCCTTTTTTTCTCAATACCACTGAAAGCTTGTGCCCTTGAAGCTTGAAGATTTGTAGAAGAAAACCTTACACACAAGTCTGACCTTGTGTGCTACCTCTCCAAAAAAACTCTCCTCAAGGAAATATGACAAGTATAAGACCTCCCTTCTAGATGTGCGCCCTCCTCATATAGTGCACCCTCCTCCAAGCAAGCATCAACACCACAAAATAATGGAAGCCAAATCCTCCTAGATACCTCCATGGAATGAGGAGCCCTTGAAACCCTCATCCATTGCATCCATTCCCATATCCATTTCTCTCCTCTTCCTCTCCAAGTGAAGAAAAGATATAATTAGTCTCTCTTGGCCCTATGCACTCCTCTTTAACCTCCATAGGGAAACCTAAGAGATGGATGGCTAAGATCTCTCCATCCATTCTCTAATAAAAGGTTGAGATCATCCAAAAATAATGTCACTTACAAACCCACTTTGGGTTAAGTTCCCTAAGTTCACTTTATCTCCCCTCATTCACCCACAAAGTGAATAATTAGTCACTTTTTCCTAAGTGACAAAAATTCAACTTTTTTGACTTAAGTTAAGTCAAAGTTGAATTAGACATAAAGTACAAGGTACATAGTACCAAAGTATTTCCCACTTGTGGTTAGAAACTCAAAACCACAAGGGGACCACTTCACAAGGTACCCAAATCTCAGCAGATAGTTCCTCATCTGATGAAGATGATGATAGTAATAGTGACTCAAGAAGAGTATTCTTCATGGTGTTAGAGACTCAAGAGGAAACTGCTGAAACTATTGAAGGAGATAACGAAGAAGAAGGAGAAGTGAATCTTGAGTAAAAATTGATGAGTGCCTTAAGTGATATAAGATATCAAGGAAGAAAAACAAGTCTCTCAAAGAAGAGTTAAGTAGATTGAAGGAAGGCTTTCAAAACCCTAGCAAAAATTATGAAGAATCCAAGAAGACTATTATAGATCTAAAGATTCAATTGGAAGAATCCAAAGTGATTTAAGAAACACTCAAGAGACAACTGGAAGAAAAAAAGAAAATAGTAGAGGAAATATAGAAGCTGAAATAGTCTCACTAAGAAAGGAACTACAGAAGAACGACATCCAACTGAATTTTGGAAATAGTACCAAAATACTGGATGAAATCATCTGCAATCAAAAATCATTCTATGACAAGTCTAGACTTGGATACAAAAAAAATAATATTGATGAGGGTTCAAGTTGTCTGATGAAAGGAAATTAAGAAAAGTAAAGAAGTTGTGTATATATTATCAAAGGTTCCATCAAGAAAGAAGAATGCAAGCCTCTAAATAAGGACATACAGAAACCATAAATAAAGAATAATCAAGGAGAATATCATGCATTCATAGGAACATGGAATCAACAACCATCAATGAAGAAGACCCAAGAAGAAGATCATGATTTCAGAACAACAAAATCAACTAGAAGACCACTCATGTTGAAGTACCAAAATATTTTTCTTGTCTTGTGTTATTCTTGCAATAATTTTGGGCATAAAGCCATAAATTGTAGAGCCTATGCAAAGGAAAGAAACACCTAGAACAGAAGTAGCTATGAAAATCCAAAGAATCATTATGAAGGAAATTATCCCAGAAATTCTAGAAATTTTAACAGTTTTAGTGCTTTGGGTATGAAATTGAATTCTACAATTGTAACAATTTTGGACACATAGCCATAAATTGCAAAACTTATTTGATAGTTTCTTCAAGGGAAACTAGGCATGTTTCTTTCAATCATATAGGGGAAATACATAGAACTTGGAAAAGGAAGCAAGAAGATTTGAAGGTTGAGGAAAGTGGGTTTTCTTTACAAACCCAAAATAGAAGAAGCCATTGGTATATTTAGAGTGGATGATTGAAACATATGACTAGAGCCAAAAATAGATTTGTAACATGAAATAAAGAAAAAGAGGGGTCTATCACATTTGGAAATTGTTACAAGGAAAATCTCTCTATGGCTAGGGGAAAAACATAATAGATGGAATGAGACACAGAAATAAACTCTAATGTCAAGTATACTATACAAATGAAATTCTAACAATAGAAGGCTAGAATCCTACCTTGTCTGGATGTTCAAAGAAGACCATCGTTGATCACACGACCCAAAGCTTTATACCTGCAATTTTTCCTCAACAACCAAGATACGCAAGAATGTGGTGATGATATATAAATTTAGAATATAAAATATCATAATCCATTAATATACATAACAAATACACCCATGGAAATCAATACGAATATTTGCAAGATATCAATTGGGCGATAAATGAGTATTTCTATTAATGTAATCAACAAAAGTACATAGGTGAAAAAAATTTGTAACGACACATATCAAAACCAAGAAACTAAGTCCCTCTAGCTGGGCCTCCACCACTTCAATCCTCCACAAAGGCAATATCACAAGTAGGATTCAATGAATTTCTCCATCACAATATAGGAAGGGCTTGGGGGTTGAACACAAGAAGTTCATACTTTCAAGGAAAAAGGGATGCAGACTCAATATGAAGTGAAATTTCTCCAAAGATTTGTTGCTCTCAATGTGTTGAATCCTCCTTCAAGGCTTATATATGGTTCAATTTATAGCCTTGAAATGGAATTGAAGGGTCGAGTCAAAGCATTCCCAGTATATGGAAGGTCAAGGATCATGGATCACGTGACATGGCATGGAAACTCAACATATTTTTTAATTTTTGAGCACCAAACCTGATGTACGCAGGCTGTAGTGGAGAAAATTGTGTATACACGAGTTGTCTAAATGGTAGGTCACATTTATGGACAAAAATATGAATTTTTATCTCTAGAGCAAACAAAAAGGGAAATTTAAGTCTTCAGAGGGAAATGGAAGGCCATCAAAGCAAGATGCATGGAGTGAGGAAAAATTTTCTATAAAAGATGCCCCCTAATGTGTGAGGTCATAGGAGTATCCGCGATGGTCAAAATACATCATAATTCCCAGAAGTGGAGTAATGAAGACTTAGCTGGAATTGTTAGCTACTCATGAAAATATTGCAATTCATATTGACTCTGTATACATGGCTTCCAATACGAATTGCAATACAGATCCATGTGGATATATATCAAATATTTGTTCATGGCCATGAATAGGCAATATAAAGTGGACACATGCCATAGGATTTCATAGTCATGAACAAGACACAGTGGAGTCCAGTCTCAAAATCAACCGAAGATATTTGTATAAAATGGAGTACAACTTGTTCTTCCATGATCATTGAATTCATATAGTTATTGGTCCAATGAAAGACAACAACAGATATAGGGGTTTCTACTGGAGGTCTTCTACACTATCCATCGAAGGTGAAATTCTACATTATGTGAATAGAGGGGTTGAAGTCAAACACAACGAGACTTCACTTGATTATCGGTCGTTAAGGTATATCGTTAACAAATGCAAGACAACCTACCGATAATGAAAGTAGGTGTCAAGGCACCGAGTACATTCGATAAGTGTGAATAAGGGTATTGAGGTCGAACACTTGAATAATCCATTGATAAGGATACATTGATGTATTCCCAACTATCGATGGTGGGAGAACCTGTCACTAATGAATACAAGCCTCTAAGTACTCATAAGACTCTAGATCTCGATTCTATAATAGATGAGCTAAAGTCAATGGAAGGATACCCACTGAAAGGAGATAATTAAGGCATCTCTCATCATCTAGCATGAGGTACAAATAAATAGCTTGATAATTAGGAGAATCTTGGACGAATAGGACGTTCATGAAAAAATGACTATGTGTGTCTCTCACATGCACCATATGCAAGTAGTACATGAAAGAGACCCTATGAATAGAAACCAATGATGAAAATTGTTGACAAAGGAGATGAAACCACCAATAGGGTTAATGGAATCCAAGACAGTACATGAATCCCAATGTGTGAATATATTTCTTGTCATCAAACATAAGGGAAACCCCCCAGTCAGTGAGCATTGAGGATATGTCATATGTTGGGTTCAAGGTTACCTACCAATAATGAAAGTAGGCCTAAGGTGCAAGGTAGGAAAACAAATTCATGTAATTCTGATATCCACTAAGGTATGGCTGACATGAAAAGTCAAGAGTTCAGAGGAATGGTCGACATAGGATTATACTTCCTTTGAACAATATCATGAGACATATGGATAACTCAAGAAACATATACTTAACATTGATCATTGACAAAAAATTTCAATGCATGAGGCATCGGAAAACTCTCCATAGGGACTGGAAGAGTAACCCTTCAGAGGACTAGACTCTAAGTAACAAGATCGACTTCCTAAGGCCATGTTAAACACAAACCTTGTAGGAAATGGACTCAAGTGTTTGTGCTATGTTCAAAGGAGACACGATTGTTGCTGATAGTAGATAATATTCTTTTCAGGCATGTCTTTTTTTTTTCATAGTAAAAGAAATTCTATGATACATGAGAGGAAACAAGTGTCGCGAGTAAGAAACTAGTTCCAAGCAATGGAACATACCTATGTTCAATGAAAGGGAACGTGTTGGCACCAGGCCAAAGGGGAAAGAAGAACGATCATGAGAAAGAAAGCATGAAGAAAACTGAAGTAACAATTGGCAAAAGAACATCACACGCTCATGCAAGAAAGCATGCACAAAGGAGAGTGATAGCTGGAGGAAGAACAACATGTGTATGGGAGAAAGACCTAAAGTAAGAAGGGTTAGGGTTTTGGTAATATCCTGTAAAAGGCTGAAGAGCCCGAAATGTATAAATATAGATACAAAAGTATCATATAGGGTTGGTTATTGTTATTTTAGCTGTATGAACTGATTTTGTAAGCTGTTGAGAAAAGAAGATACAAGGAAAGGTAGATCTGAGGATTGGACAACAGGTTGTAGAGCCTGGTGCAATCTAGTTCACCTCACATAGATCTTACCCAGTTTGGTGGAGAATTGTAAGCATGTGGTGCCATGAATACAGAACTTCCATAATAAAGAGCCAAGAGCCAAATCTTTATGGACGTAGCCCAGAAGGGGGTGAACCATGGTAATACTTGTGTAATGTGTTGAATGTATGCATGTCTCTACTTTCTTTCATCAATTAATGGTTAAGCTTGATGAATGAGTTAATACATTGTTATGAATCTGTTTATACTTTTCTGGAATTAAACTGTGGGATATACATAGGTGACCTCAAGGGATAATTAGTTTACCTTACAGGTCACGACACCTAGATTTGATGAAGAAACCCCTATCCCCTACTCTTTCCTAGGTTGTAAACACCTGAGTCTTACAGTCACCCATTAAAAGCTATCTCGGGTGAGACTGCGCAGCACCTCCCGGGTGTTGTGTTGCCTTCTAGTTTACCAAGAGGGGCGATAGTTTTAGAGGCTTTGTTGGAACCCTGAATGACATTAACCCTGGGTTAATAACTCAGATAACCCGAGAAGGGAAATAGTAAACCAACAAATGGTTATGTTGTCGTGTTAAGAGGAATAAGAAAGAACTGAGTAGATCATATGGAATGAATAAGAACTGAAGGAGTGGGACAGAAGAGAAATGAGCCATTAGAAGGGAATGTTGAGACCTTGGAACCCCATGAGAGAATAAATTGAGGGCTAGTTGAGATATAAAGATCTAGAGTGTGCACAAAAATATAATAGAAACCCCAGGATCACACAGCGTAAATACCTGGATAAATACATATTTACGTATTTACACGAAGTCTTTTACTGTGATTTTTTGCATCTAATATAGGAGTGGATCTTAAGGTTAAAGGATAACCATGCGACGAACTAGATTTGACATCTATATTGGACTCCAATACAGATCCAGCAGCTACAGCAAGTGAACAAAAAATTCACCTGTGCAATTGATTGTTGGCTTGACAGTATTGTAGCGGGATTTATCACAGAATTTGTAGTAGAAACAACAAAGTCATACAGTGCATTCGAGAAAGAGTTCCTATGAGGACCCAGAGGAAGGTACATTCGATCACTGTA
The DNA here is from genome assembly GCA_009831015.1 of Picea engelmannii. Lineage (NCBI taxonomy): Eukaryota > Viridiplantae > Streptophyta > Pinopsida > Pinales > Pinaceae > Picea > Picea engelmannii. The sequence continues at coordinate 776,191 of ML777500.1, forward strand.
TACTTCTATTAAGATATTTCTATATAACAAAGGTGTAATGAATATGGAATCATACATCTAGACTTCCTTGCATGCATGGGGGAAGGGGGGAAGCACTGACAGAGAGAGGAGGAATGGAAGGAGGGAAGTATAAAGAGAAGAAGGAGGAGGAACCCTTGGATCCAATCTTGATGGATGACGACCAGCTTAAGTGGATATTGGCATCATCAGGAACAACGCATAGCAGAGCACCCTACCAATATAAGGTGAATACCAAGAAGAGAGCCATAGTCGAGAGGGAGGGCTTCGCAAGCGATGAGGAAGAGGTAGAGGATCTCTGGGCTATGGAGAAGATTGAGGAAATCTTGTGCGCCATGTATTAGAGGAAAACAAGAGGCCCAAGAACAGGAGGAGAAGGCATCCATCCCTTTCAGATTAATGTTAGTGTGGAACCCATAAACCCATGTGTGACCAATACACCAAAGAGAACATCGTCTTTTAGAAAACCAAAGTTCAGAGGAAGATTGACAGTAGGAAGTACATCTACACAAAGAGAAACAACTGGAGGAGCTATTTTAGGCAACCTTAGTCAAGTATCTACACCGCGCAGAGGAGGGAGTAACTCAGTATTTGGAATGGCAGGACACGATCCTTCTATCATATTAACATAGTTTCGAGGAGAAGTAGAAGAAGACCCTAAGAAGCATATCTTCATTTACACAAAGATCTGGGAAGCAAATAAGATCACTGATGAAGACACCAAACTCACGCAGCTAGTGATCACACTAAGAGACCAAGCACTAGACTGGTACATGAGTCTAGACACGAACATTGTTCCCGAAATGACAAGGACACTAAACAACATTAAGAAAATATTGATAAATGAGTTCCAAAAGATGAGCTCAGAGGATCAATACATGAATGAGATGATTGAAATAAGACAGAAACCAGGAGAATCGATATGGGAGATTGATCAAAGATTCAAGCGATTAAAAGGAAAGTTAAAATACCTTATGACCGATATGCAGCATCGGCACCTGTTTTTCAACTCACTACTCCCACACTTAAAATATCCATTACGACAACAAGTGGAGGCTCTGCAGGAAACCTTGCAATTGGAAGAGAATTAGTACCAGCAGACAAACCTCACTATCGAATAACTAAAAGAGGATATGAACAACTTAACATTTCAGCGGAACTAGAATAAGAACAAGGACAAATGAGAAACAATTTGGTGCACTACCTGCGGGACGGAAGGACACCATAAGAATAAATGCCCAACATTCGCACAGTATATGGCGACAGGGATGCCAAACCCACTACCACAGGGAGGATTATGGTGTGAAATATGCAAGAAACTGGGTCACGACCCTTACCACTACACGATGATGCAAAAATACCAAACAGTTCCAAAGAACTCATATTGCACCTTTTGCAAGTCAGTTGGCCATGACAACAAATATTGCAAAACTATGGAGCTGATGTGGGAAATAACATCAAACACATACATGGTATAGGCAGAAATGATGACTGGGAAAGAAGCACCATAGTTCACTCAAGCCCCAACCCCATACAACACCGCACAGCAGCAATATAATAATGCATCGTAGTCGTACAATAACGTGCAGCCACAGTACAACCCGACACATCCCCAGTACAACTCGGCATAGACCAAGTACAATATCGTGTAGTATAATCAGGGACCATAGTATAACACGTCGCGAGGTGATCGCATGGGATATAGAGGAGAAGGACGAGCCAGAGGAGGTTTCGAACGCGGTAGAGGACCTATTACATGTCACAATTTCTAGCAACCAGGACATTACGCACGGGACTATCCACTTCCACCAATGACTTGTATGTATTTTTGCGCATCAGACCATGATACGGAGGAATGTCTGACATTACTTGTAAATATCTAGTAAAAAAGGAATCAAAATAACCAGAATCTTCTGTGGATTTCAGCTGAAGCAAGGGATGACAGACGGAACATCAACATAGTCACTCAAGGAGGAACGGAAACAGGAAATGACACAGTTCGACATGAAATTGTGCAGAACCAATGGGTAAAGAAGAACACTGACCCCAAGAATCAGTTCGACACACATAAGAAATATCTTTATAGAATCCCAACAAGAATTCCAAAAGGAGAATGTTGTATTGACTGCACAACAGAGCAAGGAAGATCTGGAATATGAAATGACACCATCACTGGACCATACCAACAGAATAAAACCCAAGGAACAAGTAAGTACGATCAAATAATTTTTGCAATCATGCATCAAAATGTTAAGTGACCCTTCATCTGTCAAAATATTGCAAAACATCCTAGAAAAATGTAGCAGCGAGACAGAATAGAATTTAGAATTGAAAAATGTCAACCACCTACACACAAGAAGAATAAAAAGTAGGGAATTTAGACTAAATGCTAATATTGGGGATTTCAATATGGGAGATATTATACTAGATCTAGGATCCGAAGTGAATGTACTACCAAAAGCTACATGGAAATGCATGGGATAACCTACACTGGGATACTCAATTGTTCAATTAAAGCTATCAAATCAGCATAGAGTCCTACCAATAGGTAGACTGAAAGGAGTGATGGTAGATCTGGATGGTTTGTGCACTAAGGCATACTTTGAAGTCATCGAAATAGTAGACGGCACAACACCTTACCCGGCACTACTCAGTCTGGATTGGGAATTTGAAAACCAGGCCATAATTAACTTAAAAACCAGAAAAATGACATTTGAGTCGGGGGACTACAACGTCATAGCCCCACTCGACCCATCATAAGGTGATAGGTTCATAGAACCCACTTGTCTAGATTTATAAGAGATCAACCAGTTGTACAGAATAACTGTGTGAGATGCGGACTATATAAACCCAACTACAGACGGGGTACTCAGTTGGCGGAGCATTACTTCATGTACAATAGACTCAGACACCAAGTTAGAAAACTGGTAGCAAAGACTACATGAAGTATCCACGATAAGGTGTGCCAGAATAGACCACGCAGTAAGGTGGATTGGCACAGAAATTATAGAACCACCCAGTTTTCACGGGCTAAATGATTTGGAAACTTTCTTGACACAATATGAAGATGAAGTATTAGAAAACTAGAGATTGCTATCACTGGATTTAGCACTAAAGGATACACCCGCAAGATGGTGGGGTGCACACAAAGAGACTATCACATATGGGTACCAATGTAAGCGATTACTGCGCATAAGGTTTGGCGCAGAACATACAGGTAACAAACAACATAAATATGATAGACTAGGCACACCAGCAGAACACTTGGAGGCATGTAAAACACCGTGGAAAATGACGCCAGCAGAGGAATGGTCTGACCACTTCATTCATACTTTAGAGGGAATACCAATGAATTGGTATATGGACCAGGAAATGCGTAAAGAAACCAAGACATGTACGACACTCCAACAGAACTTTACAGTCACTTTCCCATTCGAGCATGAGAACCCCAACATAGATGTGGCCCTGAAACGGAATAGAAACGTCATATTCATGGAAGAAACAGAAGTAAAAGATATCATAGAGGTACAGTAGTGGAATACGCAGACAATCAAGGATCTATTGTCATGCTACCACGTACAGGAGGAAGCCCCGAATGAAGATGACCTACGCGGTATTCAGATTGAAGAAGTCGAAGGCGAGAGAGATGTGGAAGGACCACCCTTAGAGTCAGAGGTCATCTCTTCACCAATCAAGATAAACAAGGTTAACATAGGGACCTCCAAGCAGCCCAAAATGGTCAACATTGGTGATTACTGGGACGAACAAACACTAGAAAGCATCACAGAATTGTTGCGCAAATACAACGACCTTTTTCCCACAACCTTTATAGAGATGAAAGGCATAGACGGAGAATTAGGAGAAATGAAGATACCACTCAGACCTGATACGAGACCCATTATACAACGAACATATAGATTGAAACCCATATATAAATAGAAATTTAAAGATGAGATCGACCAGATGCTCGAGGCCGGCATCATCGAACCAGTCAAAGAATTAGAATGGATAAGACCAATGGGAGTACAGGACAAGAAATAGGGAAGAGGGATCAGGATATGCGTTGACTTGAGGAAGTTGAGTGATGCATGCCTACATGACCCATTCCCCACACCGTTCACTGATGAAGTACTCAAGAACGTAGGAGGCCACGAAGCCTACTCATTCACTAATGGATTCTCAGGATATCATCAGATTAAGATAGCACAGGAGGATAGACACAAGACCATGCTCATGAAAGAATGGGGACCTTATCAATATATAGTCATGTCGTTCGGACTAAAGAATGCACCTGTGATATTTTCTAGAGTGTTCATCGCAGCATTTAAGGAATTCATCCATCAATTCCTCGAAGTATACCTAGATTATTGGACATTGTATAGCTTACTAAAAAACCATGTGGAAGTTTTACGACTGATGCTAGAACGATGCAAACAATGCCAGATATCACTGAATATCAAGAAATGCATATTTGGAACACCATTTGGGATACTATTGGGACACAGTATGCAAACAAGGTTTGCTAGTGGATCCGACCAAAATCGCAGTCATTGTTAATCTACTAGCACGAAAAATAGTCTGCCAACTAAGAGAAACATTAGGACATACGGGATATTATAATAAATTCATCAAAGGCTATGCATAGATTATAGCACCAATGGAAAAACTGTTAAGGAAGGATACAAAGTATCAATGGAACGATGAGTGCCAACACGGTTTGGATACCCTGAAGGAAAAGATGGTCACCGCACCAATATTGGTATTTCCAGATTGGGAGAAGGCATTCCATGTACATGTAGATGCATCAGCGATATCACTTGGATCTATATTAGCGCAACCAGGAGTAGGAGACTTGGATCACCTGATAGCGTTCGCAAGCAGAAACTTATCAGACTCAGAACAAAATTATAACACGACAGAAAGAGAAGGCCTAGATATGGTTTATGCACTACAGAAATATAGACATTACCTATTGGGAAAACACTTTAATATGTTTACAGATCACTCAGCCTTGAAATACCTAGTCAACAAGCCAGTGTTGGGGGGGAGAATTTGTCGATGGTTATTTCTATTTCACGAATTTGACTTTGAGGTAATAGTTAAACCAGGAAAACTGAATGCAGGACCTGACCACCTATCGAGGGTCACAAATGGAGAGGAAGCAACGAATTTAGAAGACAACTTTCCATATGCACAACTATTCTCAATACAGATTGTTGACGATTACTTTGCGGAGATCATCCAGTACTTGAGCACAAGTACTGCGCCACAAGAATATACCACTACGCAAAAGAAGAACCTGGTAGTCCACGTAGCCGACTATCAATTGATTGTAGGACATATATACAAGATGGGAACAGATAGCATCTTACGAAGATATGTACTAGACCATGAACGACCAAGAATTTTAACAGAATCCCACAAGGGAATAAAAGGAGGTCATTATGCAGGAAAATATACCATGCAGAAGGTACTACGCACAGGATTATGGTGGCCAAAGATCCACAGAGACTCGAAAGAGTATTGTCAGCAATGTGATGTATGTCAAAGGGTAGGCAAACCCAACAGAAGGGACGAGATGCCACTATGACCACAAGTGACACTTCAGGCATTCGAAAAATGGGTGATAGACTTTGTGGGACCCACTAACCCACTAGCCAAAAGAACGGGGGCGAGATATATTATCACCGTGATGAAATACCTAACAAGATGGGCGAAAGCCGCACCAGTAAAACATTGCAGTGCAGAGACAGCTGCACACTTTCTGTTTGAACAGGTAATTACTAGATTTGGGTGCCCAAGAATTTTGATGAGCGACCAAGGAACGCACTTCATAAACAACACCATTTAAGCGATGATCGAAGAGTTTGAAGTTCATCAACAAAAAAGAACACTATATCATCCACAGGAAAATGGCACGGTAGAAGCCTTCAACAAAATTCTAGAGAACGCCTTGAAAAAGATATGTAACGTCAACAGGGATGATTGGGACCTCAAGGTACCAGCAGTATTATGGGCATATAGAACCACATGAAAAAAGTTGACAGGCCACACATCATTCAAACTAGTCTATGGTTAAGAAGAAGTAGTGTCGTTAGAATTTTTAATACCCAGTATACATGTAGCAACTATCACATACATGACAGAACGAGGCATAGTACAGGAAAGACTAAATAAGTTATTGTCGATTGAGGAAGACTGAATCTTGGCAGGATTCGACCAACAAGTACAAAAATCAAGAGACAAAGCTTGGTACGACTGCCACATCAAGAGGAAGACATTCAAGGAAGGAGATCTAGTATTTCTCTACGATAGTAAATCGTTGCAGTACCCAGGAAAGTTGAGAATGCATTGGCTAGAACCATACGAGGTAAAATCTGTTACGGATGGAGGAGCTGTACAGTTAAGAAATCTAGAAGGCACAGACCTTAGAGGAATGATCAATGGGAGTCGGCTGAAGCTGTACAAGGACAGTCAACCACCCACCACATAGTAAAAAAAAAAGAGAGAGAGAGAAAGCCACACAAATCCAGCAAGGGAAACGATAACAACCATATCGAAAAAGGAAACAAGCGGGAAAAGGAAAGTCGAAAAAAGTAGGATGACACGATAACATGAGGCAGAGTTAAAGCACGGCAAGGACGGATGGGATGTCACATTAAACATGCCAACTGGAGACAGAAGAGTAGGCATAATGGCAAGTACAAAACCATTGCATATGCATTGAACCCACAGTTATGGTGCATTAATCGCATGATGGAGGAAGCATCCCCAACAAGATTCATGACAAGCCCATACAACACATGAACATAGAAGCAATTAGTCTATTCACGAAAGGAGAACAAAAAAAGAGAAATAGCAGCTAGAACGAACAGAGCGAAACCATAAAGCTCATCGAATCCATTTGAACTCAGCAAACGTTTAACAGATGCCATTATGGCACCCCCGAAGCTCGCATAACCAAGCCAGATAGCCAGATCAACCAGGGTTCAGACTAGGTCATGAGGACCACTGGAAGAAAATGAACAGCAACAACCAGAGATCATTGATATTGATGAAATCTCGTCGCCAGATGAAATCCCAGTAGATTCCAATCCAATACTAGAGGATATTATGCAGCCACAAATAGAGGCTATGGAAAAGGATACACCAGCAGTGGTGCACAAGCCTTAGAACAAGGAAGAAGAAACCCACTAGGAAATACCACCATAACGTACTGAAGCAGTCGAGGAAGTTAACGGAATGGAACAACATCTAGGAGCATAGGAGAAGCCAAACGATATGCAAGCACCCAGCTTAGGTCACCCAACCGAGGAGACCACTGGAACTACCTGGGTGTGGCTAGAGTGGATGACAAGGGAACAACCAGAAGTTGTTGAAACTTTGAGCCAGCCAACATAGCAGGAGGACCGAGTTTAGATACCGATCTCACCTCGAAAGAAACCAACTACAAAGATTGTGCTACCTCGCATACCAGAGGGAGTACAGGTGGACCCGTAGATATTGGGTCACATCAGGAAGCTCAAGTATTCCAACCATGACATAGCAGATGAAACCAAATATTGATATCTTTCACCACAAGTCTTTATGTAGAAAATAGTCGTGAACCAACTCAGAGAAACCATCACACAGCCACACCAGTGGGCCACTGGACTGGACAGAACAGGAATTCTAGGGTTGTTGAAGATACCACATGTTGGCAGAGGCCAATATGTGACGGCATGGGTCAAGCAACTATTATCAGTTACGCATGGAGGGGATATATGTCTGGACAAACCTGTCCCCGTAACTGTCGAACTTATCATGCAGATAACAGGCCTGCCCATTAGGGGTATGGATCTTGCATTGATTTTGGACGATAAGTCCAAGGAAAAAACATTGGCAGAAGAGATGAAGAAGAAATATGGCACCGAAAGGGGAATAAGTGGCATTATAATTAAACGGATCAACAATGTCGCGATGCAATTGGGCGCAAAGATCTTAGCCTGCAAACTACTAAGAAAGTGCAGCAAAGAGGAAGTACTGACAGGAGTCATTGTTGTTGCAGCTCAATGCGCAGAAGGCACCTCCATGAGCTGGATGCCATACCTATCAAATTTGTTCCAAGTAGACTGTAAAGACATGTAGGACACAGGTACATAATTTCATTACTCATGGTTGATCACTCTCATATCTTTTATGGGATGGCGAGAACCAAAATATGTTGTCTTTTGTAGCACACCACAACCAAGAGGGGCCAGATATCGCATCATGAGATCCGCACCACTAGACAAGAATAAGAAGGGGAATGGAATTGTATTTGAAGCTTACCTATTGTAGATACAGGAATCCATCAGCCAAGCATGGCGAATAACACCAGAGGCTATCACACGATACGGGGGCATCACCAATTTCTAGGCTAGGTGACAAGCCATGTGGATAGAGCCAAGGCAGGATCCAGATAAACAATGGCTACAAATGCGTTACTGCATCACCGAGGGAGATATCAACATGGTCATAAGTGAATTGCCTGATGAGTGGAGGATTCAAACCATACCCAGAGAAGTACCAGGACAAACAGTAGAAGGAGGGGTTGCGCAGGAGGAAACACACCCTCCACAAATCCTAGTACCCAAGAAACAAAGAATGGGCCAAACCAATTCGACTCAGGTAGATGACGGCTCGGAGTAGATAGGGACCTAGAAGGGGAGGACAGAAACCACTCAATCGACCAATGGACAGCATAAACCGACTGAGGGAGCACAGGAAACTGCATCGAACCCCATCACACAAGAACCAGGAGGAACTAAGAGACTAGCGGTACAGGAAGTAGGTGTGCACAAGAAAACAAAGGAATAACGAGCACCACCAGACTATACAATCACAGAGGATGATGGAGATATGATTTCAAGAATGGTCCAATATTGTCTGGCAGAGGATTTCGATCATGCCGTGCACCACATGGATAAACTGTAGAAGGAACTGACAAAAATGGGACAGCTCCTTAAGAAATTCGGGGAAGCCCAGATCATGAGTAACAGTAGAGGCATAGAGCCATCGACCACATAGACCATAGAAAGGGTGGAGGTAGAAGAATGTGACCCAGTTCTTCTGATGCCACACGCACATTCCACAGTCTATATAAAGCCTAGCATGCTAAGAATGGATGAAATTGTGGGACAGACACCACTGAAGGATTTGGATAATATGCAATTGGTCGTGACATGGATGCCATCAAGAGAACTATATAAACTACAGGTTAGCATCGACCATGAGATGCAATCGCGAGCACATAAAAACTTAGTTGAGCTACAATAAGCAACAAAGATGAGGGAAGCACTGGAAACAATTTGTGCACAAGCCAAATCCAAAACTCAGGAGGAGAAGGAATGCAAAAATGATCTAGAACGCAGAGTGGAAGAAATTTGTGGGAAACTCCCACCTACTGTGCAAGGAAATGAACTCCCAGCTGCAGAAAATATTGACCAGATTGCGTAGGCAATTGATCAGTATCAGAAGGAGATCGAGACTCTTTGTGGACAGATTAGACTGACAACTCCACCAGCAGTGAAGGAGCAAAGGAAGCATGAAGCAACAATGCAACTGCAGGAGCTAGAAAAATAGGTCATCATGGCAGCCGACTTGTTGGATAAAGCAGCACAAATTTGGACAAGGATGGAAGAGGATCCACAGGTCCAACACTGGGACAAGGAGGAGGAGAGGATCAATGCAACGATCCAATAACTCAAGCAGTGACAGAATACCATACCAATTCCATAATGGGTCAAGGGAATGCAAGAGTTGAAGAAGATAAAGGAAGAAATTATCACTGGACAAACACAGAAACAAGAGCATTAGGCTCAAATAGAACTGTTGTAGGAACAGGTAGAAGATGTACTTGCACAGGAAGAAGAAGCTAGAAAACAGACAACACAAACTCAGCTAGAATGTGCGGGACTGGTGAGTGAGGAAGTGGCAGCTCAAACAGTCGACACCATCAAGGATAAAACTGCACAGGCACTGACAAAAGCGACAGAGTTGCAAGAATAGTTCCAAACAATCACCAAGGAGATCGAGGAAGCACAGAACAATTAGGTGACTTGGGATGAGTCACATGTCAGTGTTGGGGATATGTTGGTACCAAGCCGAAGGGGAAAGAAGAATGATCGTGGGAAAGAAAGTGTGTATAAAATTGAAGTAACAACTAGCAAAAGAATAACACACATGCATGCAAGAAAGTGTGCACAAAGGAGAGCGACAGCTGGAGGAAGAACACATGTGTATGGTAGAAAGACCTAACGTAAGAAGGGTTAGGGTTTTGGTAATATTTTGTAAAAGTCTGAAGAGCCTGAAATGTACAAATATAGATACGAAAGTATCGTATAGGGTTGGTTATTGTTATTTTAGATGTATGAACCAATTTTTTAAGCTATTGAGCAAAGACGATACGAGGGAAGGTAGATCTAAGGATTAGACCGCAGGATGTAGAGCCTGGTGCGATCTAGTTCACCTCACATAGATCTTACCCAGTTTGGTGGAGAATTGTAAGCGCATGGTGCCAAGAATACAGAACTTCCATAATAAAAGAGCCAAGAGACAAATCTTTGTGGGCGTAGCCTAGTAGTGGGTGAAACACAGTAATACTTGTGTAATGTGTTGAATGTATGCATGTCTCTACTTTCTTTCAGCAATTAATGGTTAAGCTTGATGAATGAGTTAATACATTTTTATGAATCTGTTTATACTTTGCTGGAATTAAACTGTGGGATATACGTAGGCAACCTCAAGGGATAAGTAGTTTACCTTACAGCTCACGACACCTAGATTTAATAAAGAAACCCCTATCCCCTACTCTGTCCTAGGTTGTAAACACCTGAGTCTTACAGTCACCCATTAAAAGCTATCTTGGGTGAGACTGCGCAGCACCTTTCGGGTGTTGTGTTTCCTTCTAGTTTACCAGGAGGGCTGATAGTTTTAGAGGATTTGTTGGAACCCCGAATGAAATGAACCATGGTTCAATAACTCAGATAATTCGAGAAGGGAAATATTAAACCAATAGAATGCGTGCAAGGAATGGACACTCGGGGGGATGTTTCCTCTACGGGTAAAAGGGTGTCAAGTTGCAAAGGATATATGAAAGGAATTGCTTGGCTAGTGATGAGAATTGTTGAATCAAGATGCTTATAACAAGAAATTGTAATACAACAATATGATCAACAATGCAAGAATCATAGTGAGATGTAATTACAACTTAACTCAACCAGTGTCCTTTTTCATAGATGTTAGTCCCCTAAGCCCGAAAAAGTATAAAATAATACCCAGGAGAACTCTTCTAGCCAATGGTGACTAGAGTGTTCTTTTTTCATAAGTAGTCTACTTGGTCTGGAAAAGGGTTAAACTTACACCAAAATAGACATCCTTTCAAAACCATTTAATGAGTGTGAAAGATAAGTTCACTTGGAAAAATTTTCATTTTTTTTCTAGTTGAAAAAAAGGTTAACCAAGACTCGGGGCGAGTCCCATAGGTAATGGTCAGAATGATATTGAGTAATAAATTTGGGTTTGAACACAAAGTCATGTTGGGACTATAAGGAACTCTCGTTCCTATGGAGTAACCTCTGCATAGGCACCAAATGACAAAAGTGTTCTAACTAGGGCACCCTTGTTTGGTAAGCCTCTACAACTTAATAACGACACTTCTAGTAGTAGTGAGAAGGTTTTGTGTTGCTATGAAATGGGTTCATACCTAGGGCGTATGAATCATGGTCATAGGACGATGTAGAAATACAAAGCAGGGTGAGAACCTATCATATATGTCGGTGATAGAATATATATGTAGGAGGCACAAAAGGGAAATATGACGTTGTAAATCCATTAAAAACCCTAGACAAAACCACCTCAAACCAAGTCTTTCACTTTGCTATTAGTCCATAAGGTCAAAAATAGAAATAAATAGGGAAAAACTATATAAAGTGGGTAAATTTTTTATATTAATAGTAAAAATAAGAAATTTTAACATACCATTTGAGTTTTTCACCCACATACTGCTTTTGAGGCCATTTTGTGTACAATATTCTAGTGACAATTGTGGGAGCTATGATCAATGGAATCAGAAACCGTATGGACCAAGTAAGTTCCTATCTTATTCTCTTCCATTTCAATGGTTTAAATTTCAATTTTAGTCACCATGTTTTGAGTACTAGAGGTTGTTAATTAGAAACTAGGGCATATGTGGGTGACAGTTTATCGGGTCACGTACACGACCTCATGCACATGGGAAAAGAGAAGCCTTCCCACGTATATGAACATCTATGCATGATTTTCATAAGGATATCCCACGTACAAGTCTGCAAACATGTTTTTAGAGAGGATTAACTCAAAAAATGGCTTTTCCTTTACAGGATGGTGATTGAATTGAAGGAAAGGGAGCATGAGGAGGTGGATGCAGTAGTATAAAGAGATGCAAGGGACTAGTAATCTTTGAAAATATGTGGGATCTATAAATTTTGGTCCATAAAAGGAATGAGGGCTCAAGTGAGGTTACTCCAGTTACTAATAAACTATTGGGATCCGAAGACAAAGGCATTCAACCTCAATGGGTAACCATTGAGAATTGAAGTGGGTGACATATAATTCATCATAGGATTGTCTCTTCAAGGAGAGATGGTGAATCTCAAGGCCCAAGGGGCTAGAGGTGGGATGACTATGGAGGAGTACATCGCCACCCATTATGTTGCAAGCACAGATAAAGTAGGGAGTGAACTCCCTATCAAGGCGATCGAAAACATGATCCTAAATATCGTCGTGCTTATACTCACATGGATATCAAGGTTGGCCTCATTACACCAGGTGTTGAGACCACTCATGTTCTATGGGTGGAGTGTTTGAGACTCAATGTTATGATCGGTGTACCTCTCTATTGGCCAACATGAAAATCCTATTAACATATTGCAAACAAGGGAGAATGAGGAACTTCGGGTTCGCATCCATACTATGTAGTTTTTTCTTTGAGAGGGTTTCAATTTTGATCCCTAGAGTATATATTACTCCACACGGACTTCATGATCTATCCATGTCATGGTGGACCTAGGTGATGAGGCGGCTAGTAGGTGGTAGGCTTCAAACCCCCTACAATTATGAGTTCTTTCACTGGTGTCACTGACCAGTCATAGTGATCGATGACTATCCCTATGGAGGGATCGACTACCAAGGGGACCTAAACATTCCATTGCCACTAGGATCCACCTTTGGAGAGATCGATAAGAATTGGTTTTTATATATTTCATTTTTTTGTGTTTTCTAATTTTGATAAATGAAAAATAAAAATGCAAATATTTTTTTATGGTATCATGTATTAACAGTTGTTTTATTATGCATACATAGGTCCACGAAGGCTAGAGTGATTCCCACGACATCTAAGTAGGGGCCGAGGAGATGAGCTAGTAGGCATGGATGCGGAGAGAGTCCTCCAGAATGTGCAAGGAAACATGTCTCATTTGACGCATAGAATTCCTATGGTCCGAGTAGAGGATTTGCCAAAGGTGATGTAGAGGTAGGTGTACCCTGTGTATGGGTAAGAATCTTCCTACGTCTTGCCAATGTTGTAGTCTGATATCATGACATGCATTCGACACCATAGGAATATATGCCATGGTTATGTGATGTATTGGCCATAAATGTATTTTTAGGGAATGAGCCCCATTTTGTACTATGACACCATATTTTTTGGATTTTAAAGGATGAAATATAAAAAAACTTTTGTCTTCGGCTTTAATTATATATGTTACAATAGATGAATGTATGAATGTGTTTTCTTTACTTAGTTATGTGACAAATTCCTATATAAAATGTAATTACCATATGCAACAGATATTTGATTAGAACTTCTAGGGATGTGGCTATAAGTAATAAAATCAAAGTATCATTCCAAAAGTCGTACTTGTAGGAATCGTCAAAGTAAAGTAGGATCTGTCACACGGTAACTGTCATTCACCTAACATACAAATAACTGGGAGTCCAGGAGAACTTCTAAATATCAGAGACCATGTGAAATCATGTCGCGTAATATCTCTATAACGATGTTATACTCAGCCACATTATTCGTTGATGCAGATAAATGCCACCTGAAGACACCAGTTGTCCCTCAGGTTAATAGATAACCCAAGCAGAAAAATACATGTTCTGTGTATGATGATCGGCATCGTCCGTGAATCCTAAGTAAATCAAAGATTACATTGACATCTGCCAACCAAGGGAAAACTCAATAAGCAAGCCGATGATGCAAAGAAAATGAAAAATAAGTATACACACTAAGATACACTAATATACAAAGGCCACGCCAAAGTTTAGGGTTCAAGTGTAATACCTTTTAAGATATATCCCATTTCTAGGCTTATCTAGTACATTCCCCTCATAATATTCTAATTTGTAGGATCCTTTCTCTAGGACACATCGCATGATATAAGGACCATGCCACGTGGGGTTGAACTTACCTTCCCCTAGTGGTTCCTTAGTTTGGTCATAAAGAAGGACCAAGTCACTCTCAACGTACTATCGAAGACAGACAGGCTTATCATATTGGACCCTATAACATTGTTTATTCACTTTGATAGTCATAGAGGCATCTTGACGTTGCTCATCTAAGTGCTCTAGGTGAATGAGGCATTCTTCAAGATCGTTCGTTTTAGGTACGAGCTCAATTGCCAACTTAAGGGAAGGGATTTTGCATCCAATAGGAATAATCGACTCCATACTGTGTACTAACTGAAACAGTGAGAAACCAGTGGAAGTATTTATCATATTTTAGTATGCCCAAAGTGCAGTGTAAAGCATCACATGCCAGTTAGATTTACTCTAGCAGACAGTTTTTTGAAAAATGGTCTTTAGAGATTTATTCACAACCTCTACTTGTCCATTTCCCTAGGGATAATAAGGGGAAGAATGACCATGTGTAAACCCTAGTTTCAATGCTAAATATGACATCATCTCATTTTGGATGTGACTGCCATGATCAGTGACAATATATTTTAGGATTCCAAATTAGTATATCATCTAATTGAATATGAAAAATGTTGCAGTCTTACCATCGGATTTAATAGTAGGCATGGCCCCACCCCATTTAGTAAAATAATCCACTTCCACAATAATATGATAGTTCCCCCCAGCCGAAGTTGGGTTGCAATACTTGAAATCCACCCCCCACTTAGTGAAGGGACTGATGGTGACTAATGGGTGAAGAGGGTTTGGGTGAGAGTGCATTTTTTGATTGAACACCTAGCAAGGGTGACACTTCTTGACCATTGTTGAGGAAAAGATATGAATTTTCTTACTCAAGCATTTTCAAATCTTACTTGGCTAAGGCAAGATAGCCAAGAATATTACCCTATGTTTATAGCCTCAAAAAGTGTTTCCCAATACACAAGTATTAATTACAAGGGCTTAGGATGATTCTTTTAAATAAAATATTGTTTCAAAATATAACATTTTTATATAATTTTCTGAATATATCAGATTGCAAAAAGTAAATGTGGAGATCAAAAGAAAAAATACCAAGTCACGGATTAACACAGATGAGACAGAATAGAAATCGCTTTATTTCATTCCAAGAAATCAAAAGAATCATTCTCTTTACAAAAATCCCTCTAGGGGCATCAACCAAGTTCAAACTTAGATATCCCCGATGAAAACCATACAAAAGGACTCTAAGAAGAAGTAAAAACGAAACTTTAAAATCTGGATCAGCTTGCCACAGACTACTGCCCACTTGACTATGCACAATATCCTTTATCAGTCATGAAACTTAATTCATAAACAGAGAAGTCTACACAGACCATCAGAGATAGATCAACACCTATGAAATAAGAATTTGAATGATATGGTTCAGCTTTGAACCTTGTTGTCTACAATAGGACCCTATTGTCATAAAAGATAATTAGGCTTTTAATTAATTGAAGAATGAATGAAAACTGAACTATCTCAATAAAAATCAAGAGCAAACCTTAGTATGCTTTCTCCTTCTATTCTCCCCTTGTTCTTCCTTCTCATTTGGCTTTTATGCATTCCAAATTAGTTGAAGTAGTTCACCTCATTTAGTTAAGTTAACAAAAACTTAACTAATCTTTAGTTTAGGGGAATAATAATAATTAAGGGTCTTTTATTAAATAATATTTCCAAATTAGTTGAACTAGTTCAACTACCTCATTTAGTTAAGATAACTAAAACTTAACTAATATTTAGTTTAGGGGAATAATAATAATTAAGGGTCTTTTATTAATTAATAACTAGTAGGTGGGACCCCTTGTGACTCCCTTTTATTTCTTAACAAAATAAACATAATTAGACAATCAATCAAACACATGCCTCCTTGTGGCTCCCATAATTTTTCCACAATTTGAAATTTGCATATCAGAAATATTTCAAATTGTATCCAAACATGTAAATATCCACAATATCCAAAAATAGTTGGCTTTCCAAAACTTTCAATAGTCCACTGTCCTTAATAAATCAATAATAAACACATAATCAAAAACCATATTTGCCACTTTGAGAGGCAATTTTTCCTTTGTTGTTGTTGTCCCTTTTTAACTTCCCTAAATTAGCCTTAGGTTGGGTAGAACCTTGAGTCTTGATCTCACTAATGACATGGGAACAGTCATCCCTCAAGTGCATATAGGATGATACTAACTTGGCTGAGTCACTTGAAGGGGAGGAGGGAGCATCAATAGCTTTTCCTTTGTCATGCATGTGGTGGGCATCGATTTTGAGTCTTTTGTTTGCGTGGGAGGACTGTACAAGTGAGTGTGCAAGGGAAATATGAACATTTGGGTTAACAGGTGGAGGAGGATGGGGTAATGACAAATTTGGCTAGCCACGATGGTGGGAGACTACTGGGTGAACAATCTCATGCCATTCATCATTCTCAGGAACTCCAGGTGGAAAATATACATGAGGAGGTACAGGGATACCAGGAACATGTTTGGGTTGGAAGGGAGGGATCTTTGGTCTAGGCAAGACTATCCCTTGTCCAATCCAATTGAAAAATCTAGCTTGAAAGAGTTGGTTTAACTCTTGAGGATCGACATTGAAATGTATTAAGAATCTGGGCCTTCTAGGCCTTATGTTCCAGTTTCCTATGCCCCTATTTTTTCGACCACGACTTCCTCTGTTGAAGAAGCTCATCATGTATGTAGCAACTATTAGCAACTAGCTCTTAACATACCATACACGACATCCTCTTAATATAAAACAAATTTTGGCTCAACAAACAACATCAGAGCCATGCAATCCAATTCATAAAATTTATTTAATAATTTTCAAATGAGCAGGGGGTGAAATAGGGTTTATGGGATCTCTGGGGGGTTTGTATTGAGTGAAATAGTGATATCATGAAAGGGAGTAAGAATATGATTATTGCTCAACAATTCATTAAATAACTGACTATGCAACAATACCAAAACATATCAGTTTCCATCTATCTCTGTGTCATTTTTTTTATCACTTTCATACAGAATTTTAATTTAATTTTGGTGAATAGGGCATGAAAAATTAATTGGGGATCATGAGGGGATTTATAATGAGTGAAAAAGTGAGAAAATGAGAGGTAATTAAGGGATATTGTTCATAAAATAAATTAAATCAATCAACTATCATAACTCTTTTTTAAATTCAATCCAAAAAGCATCCACGTCCAAGACCAAAAACATTCATTGTTCCTCAATTGCATACAAACTGCTTGTTGTCTCAATAAAACAATTTAATTTCCCAGAAATCCTCCATTTATACCAATCTATGCATTTATATAATGACTACTCAAATATTTCCAATTCCACAATACCGCATGTGCTAACGTTGATCTCTTATTTTTAAAATAAACAAAATTAGCATAGTGATCCCTGTTATCTATGTCCAACATTCATCCTTGGCAATCAAACAATAATACACCCAGGATAAACAATCAATGGTCATTGTCCTCTAACAAAAATCAGGCCCAATTTAAACACACACATGTTCCTTTTAAATCCGGACAGAACCAAAGAACGTTTGATGAGTCTATCATACACACAAGTCTTCAACAATATAATTGGCATAGTCTTGAATCAACAACAACAGTCAACAAATAAAATGTAACCCTGAGCTTGATCTCGATGTGCATCAATATATACAGACTTCCTTTTAAAATGAATGTCCCATAGAACCATATGATGTATGAAGAGAACAGAATGATATTTCCACACGTGTATCTCTTTTAAACTTTGACAGAATCAAGATCGTTCTTGGTGAAATAATCACTCACAGAGGTGCCTTCTTAACTTAAATGGAATCACGATCATGCTAGGATTAAACACAGTAATAAAGAACATAATCAAGTAGAAGTGATGCTCTTGAGCGGTAGGTAACCATACTTTTCTTTTCTGTTCAAACGAATTTATCACAGAGAGAACACACAAAGATTCGACCAAGAGATGGTTTTTGAAGCAAGGGAGCCTATGCCTTTAAAATTTCCACAATAATTAAACCCAAAATCTTGACAAACCCTAGGAGGTTCTTGAGGAAGGAAGAAGCAAGTCACACTTCAAGTTGGTCTCTTTAGAAATTAAATGCAGAGAGGCAACGAAAGTCTACTTGTCTTTAAAAAACACATAAAGCTCATGGTATTTTATATCCTTAAGAATTTACCACCGAGAAAAAACCACAAGACACAACGTAATATTGAAAAAATAGAGAGCTATGCTCTTTAAAAACACCATAGTCCTTCAACATATAACCCCAAGATATTGATAGAACCATAAGAGAATGCTCCAGTAGAAAATAAGGCAATTCGAGCTAAACAACCCAGGCACACACAAATTCCTCTACAACTTTTCTTGCAAAGCGGAAGAGGGTTAATTTAACAATGAATGGTACTCGAGAACATAGATAAACCATGTCTCTTTCCAACACCCAAGAGTTTGATAACTTTCAAAAATAATTGACAGTGAGGCCATAGAACATAACAATCATTATTATAGTAGATATGAGAGGGAGGGTGTAAAAACTCTTTGTGAAAAGAGTGTCAATACACAACTCGTATCAACTCGATACATACACAGGCCTCTATTAAACATTTTGGGCCAAGCAAGATTGGATTGTGGAAATATTTCAGTGAAATGATAGTGAATAACGAGTGATCAAACAATATCTCGGGGCTTAGCCAAAATAAATACACCATTGTCGACTATTGCATTGCAACTTGGATAAAGAATCATAACAACCACCGAGAGGGGAAAATATTTGAGAGCAACTGATACACAGAATGGTGGTTAAAACCCCTCAACCATAAAAATTGGAGACTGTTGCACCACCGTTATCATTTTTCACAGAGAATCATCATAAAAAACCAAGCTAACTGATTCAATAATCAATATGCAAACCTTACAATCAAGAACACCCAATACTCTGCTTAAGGATAGAAACATTTCGCAGTAATCACAGAGAACCCATAACACAATATTTACACTCAGTCAAAAACTCCAAAAAACAGAGAACCCATGCAATCTTGAGCCACCATTTGATTCATAATACAGAGATTCCATCATGGATGGAAAGCTAAGAGTCATACCTATGATAAAATCGCTTCAATGACGAACTGGTCAAGTTTTCCCCTTCCAATCCTGAAATCGTGGAGCTGCCACAATCAACAGAGAAACAATGCAACTATGCTAGGGTGATGGGCTGAAGTGAGGTTTGGAGTGATGTGCAGTAAATGCACATCACTTCCTCACCTAGCCCAATTCAATTCCATGTACGAGCCAACCCATTAACATAACATCCACCATTAAAATCAAACCATATCCAATCTAAAATTCAATGGCATATCCTTTGTATAGATTTGATACCATATCAATTGTATAGTGCGCCACCCAAGACATATCATAACTATATTTTAACCTTATGCCATAACTTCAACGATAATCACATATTAACATTACCATATGTGCCTCCATATATACTCTTTAACAAAGAACATAGTATAACAGCTAGGTCCACCACTTGTATCAATTCATATATTCATTTAAAGTTTCTATGTAATCTTTTATCATGGCCTTAGGACTTATCCATAGTTCCTTTCTTTTTGTTTTGATCAAGCTCCCATTTTATTATCCTTTTCATAAATAATATATAGATTAGTAACCAATATTATAACATAACATAGCATAGCACATGTAAACAATATGATTCTCATAACCATAGAACTGCCCTATATCGCAAGTAAATATCAACAACGTTTAGCAACAATGGATCAACCACCCATTTATCATATCAAATGAAACCAAGACTGCATCATCAAAAGTATAGGACTGTGTAGGCAACATCCTAATAGCAGCAACATATGAGTATAACATGTCTATATTTTCACCTCTAGTCTACAAGGGGGTCCCACCTACTAGTTAAATATTATCATCATAAATAAATAATAGCGTTTTAGCAATCCTTTGCGGGCAGAATTCATCATTGTGATTTTAATCGTCAACAACCGCTTCAACGCAATCTTTAAAAATTGATGGCCAAAAATAACTGGCTCGCAATATCTTTTGGGTTGTCGCAAGCCTGTATAAATGATCACCACGTGACCCACTGTGACAGTCATTAATAACGGCTTCATCTTCCTCCAGAATAAAAAAAAAAACACACAAAATATTGTTGACCCCTTGACGATATAGAGTGTCGTCGATAATAAGGTATTTTTTAGCCTAATGACGTATATGTCATTGGTCGTCTCACGACAGATGATGGAGGAGCTTCAAGGTTTGAAGGTAGATTAAATATCTTCATACTAGGGGTCCGAAGATGAGATAAGGAATATATGTTCATCTACAAACAAATCATCATGAAAAATATCCCCATCCAGTCTAGGGAATTCTGACATCATCTCGGCAAAAACTAGTGATTTATTAGATTTCACTGAAGCAAAATCAAGATCAAATTCTTGCAAAATAACAATCCACTTATTGTATTTCCCCCCTATGATATGATTGGTAAGGATGTATTGAAATGGATTGATATCCACAACCATGGTAGCTTTGTAGAGTAAGATATAATGTCATAATCTCTTAACCGCATCTACAACAGCCAAGGCCAGCTTCTCTACGTGAGAGTATTTGAGTTTAGGACTAACTAGATTTTGACTAAGGTAGTAGACAAGGTTCACATGGAGTTGATCATCCTCCTGAACAAGTACCATACCAAATGTCCCTTCAGACATGGTGATATAAAGAAAAATGTCTCTACTGTAGTATGGGGGCTTCAGCTGAGGCGTTGATACCAAGGATTTCTTAAGAGCATTGAAGGATTCTTGGGCTCGCTCCTCCCATATGAACGGAGTGTCCTTATTCAAAAGATGCATGAAACCTTTATTTATATTGGCATAGTTTAATATGAAACAATGCAGGAATTTAGCCTTCTCCTATAAAACATGAAGTTGTTGAATAGTGCATGGGGGAGGCAACCAAATTATTTCCTCAACCTTCATAGGATCCACCATGATCCTATGCTCAGACTCTATGAATACTAAAAGACAACCAGACCTAATGCAAAATATGCACTTGTGAGGGTTCAACCAAATGCAATAGTAACGAAATCTCTCAAATATGATTTGAAGGTGAGTCGAGTGATCTACCCTCTTGCGAGAGTGAGAAGCGAGATCATATAGGTAATCTTCGACGATGTGCTTAAGATCGTGAAATGAAAAGGTCATGGCACGTTGGAAGGTCGCTCCGACGTTTTTAAAACCGAAAGGAATTTTTCAGTACGTAAAGGTACCCCAAGGACAAATAAACGTCGTCTTGTGTTGATCCTTGGGTTTGATTTGAATTTGATTATAACCTAAAAATCCATCCATAAAGGAAAAGACTTGCTTCCCATAGACTTGTCAAGAATATGGTCAATAAAAGGAGTGGGGAAGTTATCTTTAGGACAGGATTTGTTCATGTCCCTAAAACCCATACATATGAAAATAGTTCCTTGTTTTTTATCTATGGGAATGGGGTTGGACACCCATTCAGTTAGGGGAACATGGTATATGAAGCCAACCTTGAGAAGTTTCTCCACCTCTGCCTTAATATAAGGGTCCTTCCTAGGATTTACATCTCTAAGATGTTGTTAAACAATTTTAGAATCCGGATAAGTTTTAATTTCATTCTTGACAATGTTGGGATCGATCCCTAGTATCTCTTCAAATTACCAAGAAAATACATCTTATAATTATTTGAAGAGATCAGTATAGATATGAATTTCCTCAAGTGAACAATCTATCCCGAGATATACATTCTCAATTTTACCAGGGGTTCAAGAAATGTTGATCATTATGGTAGGAGAAATGTTCTCCATGTTTCCTTTGGCATAAATACCATGCATATCTAGAAGAACTATGGCATCACTAACCATCTCACTCAGGGTGAACCTAAACTCATCCTATTCAATCCTAACAAGATCTAGGAGAAAATAGGATCGATGATGCATAACGTTCCAAGGCCTATCAGGACCATACGTGGCCTCTAAGATGGATTCATCGGTTAAAGAATCATTAAGGAAATCATGTTAACAAGATGACTCGGAGACCCATATGGGCTCTAAAACAGGATCTACCTCATCCATCCGCAAGGAGGAAGGATCCAGGTCAACGGTAGATTCTTGAATATCCTGATACACAATTTCTATTATGTACAAGTGCATCGCCATCCCGTTGTGTGAATGACCTTCGTACGATATAGTTGGGGAAGGTAGGGTCCAAGGGCCATTGAAATACAAAGTATGGAAAGGAACGGAACTCATCGATGATGAAGACTCACCGGATATGGCATTAATATACACAATTGGTGTCATGAAATCAAAAAGTACCCATCAAAGAGGAATACATCCTGACACCAACATTCTCAATTTCCTACTAAGAATTATCAATAACAGGGACCATAGGCCCCACCGATGCAGTAGGACTAGGATGCACAAAGGACAATTAGTTGATCATTGTGATATTTCCTTCATGAGAAAAGCATAGAACACGAAAAACCGAAAACACAATGGCTTTTATAGCATAAGTCCAATTACACCCTAACAAAAGGTTATAGTTGAGAGGTGCATCAACCACCTCAACCTCGATCTCCACAGTCATTTCACCCAAGTGGATCGGGAAGGAGGGAAGGATATTGTGGGGTATAAAAGAACGCCCATCAAATGCAATTAACATGGTCATGGATTTAGACAGAGGTGGAGCGCCAATGTCTTTCAAATAGGCTAGAGACATCATGGATGTCGAAGCACCTTCATCAATTACAGTACCCTTGATGGTAAATTTTGTGTACTCCACATGGATTTGAAAGGCCACATGGTAAGATAAGTGAGGCTTAACATCCATAACATAAAACTTGATAACCTTTGAGTCACACAGGTCTATATCTCCTAACACAAATAGCAAGTCGTTTCTTTGTGAGGGACACGTCTAGAGTACCTCCAAATATGACATTGTGCATGGGGTTTGGCCCAAATCCTCGAAAATCGAGTAATTTTTGGCGGCTCTGGAATTAGGATTGTGGGAAAATATCTTAAGGGATCCTTTTGGAATACAAGGCGAAGGTTTCAACTTATCAATCGGAAAATTTGTTTCTAGGGGAGGAGGAGGCTTTGGACCTAAAACAGTCTATGAATAACCGTAATTGTGAGATCAAGTTGCTACATCAATCTGAGACTTGACCATATTGACTCCTAGATGGCCACCTTCATGTTTCGATAGGTTTTGACTCCCACTCGATGCATTTACATTGTTAGAGTTCCTCGAGGGCATATTTTGGTTATGTGGAAATAGATAGGTCAACACAGAAGGCTATTGTTGCACAATGAGCCTCAAGGTTCCTCAATTTTGGGGCACAAATGAGTAAGGTGATAATATTTACAAAGTGTACAAGGAAACTTGCTGGCAGCGGGCCGAAGTGGAAAGAAGGATGATCGTGGGGAAAGAAATTGTTCAGAAACGGAAGTAATAGCTGGAGGGAAACATAGCACGTGCGCATGCAAGAAAGTGTGCACAAGGAAAGTGACAGATGGAAGGAAGAACAACACACGTGCATGGGAGGAAGACCTAACATCGGTAGGGTTAGTGTTTCTGGAATA
Source organism: Picea engelmannii (assembly GCA_009831015.1). Classification (NCBI taxonomy): domain Eukaryota; kingdom Viridiplantae; phylum Streptophyta; class Pinopsida; order Pinales; family Pinaceae; genus Picea; species Picea engelmannii. The sequence continues at coordinate 800,329 of ML777500.1, forward strand.
CATTGTAAACAGTTGAAGATCCCGATAGATATAAATATAGATACATAGGTATAATAGAGAGCCCCCCAGTTTTGTTGTGTAAGGTTGTTGGTTCCTGACTAGTTCCTTTTTGTATTGCTCATACTGGATATCTATGAGTTGATGCGATATGCAACATTGTTATGAACTATTTTGTAAGTTGTTGAGCTAGAACAAAGGAGAGAAGGAATACCTAAGGATTAGATCACAGGATGTGGAGCCTGGTGTGATCTAGTTCACCTCATGTAGATCTTACCCATCAGAAGGGAATTGTAAGGGCACAGCACTGGAGATGCAGAACTACCATAATAGAAGAGCCAATATCCAAATCTTTGTGGACGTAGCCCAGGAGAGGGTGAACCATGGTAATACCTGTGTAATATGATGAATGCATGTATGTCTTTACTTTCTTTCAGTAGTTAATTGTTGTGCTTAATGAATGAGTTATTATATTGTTATGAAATATGGTGGCGTGTTAAGGGAATAAACTGTGAAGACAGTGCATAATCGCAAATAATAGTAAGATAAAAGTCATGGTTTATAGTAGATGTCTCTGGATAATAAACCCCTATCTCATACTCAATCCTAGGTTGTAAACACCTGAGTCTTATATCCACCCATTTAAAGCTATCTTGGGTGAGACTGCACAGCAAATTATGTGCATCGTTTTTCCTTTTGGTTCACCAGGAGGGCTGATAGTTTTAGAGGCTTTGTTGGAAACCCAAAAATACATGAACCCTGGGTCAATAACTCAGACAGTAGATAAGGAAGAAGAAATAAGAAACAAATTGTTCTATTTCCGTGTTGGTAGGAATGAGAGAGGACTGAGTAGGTGATATAGACTGAGGGAGAAGAGAATGAAGAAAAGAAGAGATCAATGAGCCACTAGAAGGGAATTTTGAGACCGTAGAACCCCACAAAAGCAGAAATCGAAGGTTGGTTGAGAACCAAAGAGCTAGAGTTTTCACACAAAGACAATAGAAACCCTAGAATCACACCTCAAAAATATATGGACAAATACATGTTTACTGATTTACACAAAGTCTTTTGATGTTTACTGATAACCATGTGACGAACTGGATTCGACACCTAGATTGGAATCCAATATAGATTGAGTAGTTACAGCAGGTGAACAACAAATTCACCTATGCAGTAGACTTTTGTCTTGACAGGTATTGTTACAGGGTTCATAACAAAGTTTGCAGTTGACACATTGAAGTCATACAGCACAACAGAGAAAGAATTTCTACGTGGACCTCGATGAAGGTACATTCGATCACTGTATACTTATATTAAGATATTTTTATATAACAAAGGTGTAATGACAATGGAATCAGATAGCTAAACTTCCTTGTGTGCATGGGGGAAAGGGGGGAAGCACTGACAGAGAGGGGATAAACAGAAGGAAGTAGAGATAAAGGCAAGAAGGAGGAGGAACCCTTGGACCCAATCATGATGGATGACAACCATATCAAGTGGATATTGGGGTCATGAGGAAAGATGCGTAGTGGAGTACCCTACCAATATAAGGTGAATACCAAGAAGAGAGTCGTAGCCTCAAGGGAGAGCTTGGCTAGCGATGAGGAAGAGGTAGAGGATCTCCAGGTTGTGGAGCAGATTGAGGAAATCCTGCATCCAACATATGAGAGGAAAATGAGAGGTCCAAGAATGGGAGGAGAAGGCATCCATCCTATCCATATTAATGTCAGTGTGGAACCCATAAACCCATGTGCGACTAATACACTAAAGAGAACACCATTGTTTAGACAACTGAAGTTCGGAAGAAGTCCGACAGGCGGAAGCACATTAACACAAGGAGAAACAACTGGAGGAGCTAGTTCAGGCAGCACTAGTCAAGTATCTACACTGTGCGGAGGAGGTAGTAGTTCAGTATTCAGAATGGCAGGACATGATCCCACTATATGATTACCAGAATTTCGGGGAGAAGCAGTAGAATACCCTGAGAAGCATTTGTTCATTTGTGCAAAGATCTGGGAAGCAAAACAGATCATTGATGAAGATACCAAACTCACAAAGCTAGAAATTACACTAAGAGACCATGCACTAGATTGGTACATGAGTCTAGACACAAAAAGTGCCCTAGGAACGACAAGGACACTAGTCGACATTACAAAGTTACTGATTAATGAGTTCTAGAATCCGAGCTTAGAGGATCAATACATGAACGAGATGATTGAAATCAGACAGAAACCAGTAGAATCTGTATGGGAGATTGATCAGAGATTCAAGCAATTGAAGGGAAAGCTCAAATACCTTATGACCGATATGCAACATCAACACATGTTTGTCAACTCACTACAACCACATTTAAAATATCCTTTACAACAATAGAAGTTCCAGACACAGGCAGAGACTCTGCAGGCATCCTTTCAACTGGAAGAGAATCAGTACCAACAGATGGACCGAGCTATCGAAGAACTGAAGGAGGATTTGAAGAATCTATCATTTCAGTTGAACCGGAATAAGAAAAAATACAAACGAGAAGACGGTTGGTGCACCACATGAAGGAAGGAAATACACCACAAGAATGAGTGCCCAACATTCATGCAGTATATGGAAATAGGTATGCGAAACCCATTACCAACAGGAAGGCTATGGTGTGAAATATGCAAGAAACTGGGTCACGACCCTTACCGCTCCACGGTGATGTAGAAATACCAAACAGTCCCAAAGAGTTCAAACTGCACCTTTTTCAAATCAATGGGCCACGAAAATAAAGATTGCAGAACTATGGAGTTGATGTGAGAAAGAAAATGAGATGCATATAGGGTACATGCCGAAATGATGACTGGGCAAGCAGTGCCACAGTTAAATCAGGCTCCAGCTCCATACAAAACTGCGCAAGAACAGTATAACATTGTGCAACAACCATACAATAATGCGTAGCCATAGTACAACCCATCAAAACCCCAGTAAAATACTGCGCAGTACAATTAGGCACCACGGTATAACGCATCGAGAGGTGATCGAACAGGCTACTGAGGAAGAGGACGAGCCAGAGGATGATCAGTCACATGTCACAATTTTCAGCAACCAGGACATTATGCATGGGAATGTCCACTCCCACCAACAAATTGTATGTATTGTCACACATCGAAACACGATATAGAGGAATGCCCGACACTACTAGTAAAGATTCAAGAAAAGAGGAACCAGAACAATCAGAATGTCCAGTGGATTTCAGTCAAACCAAGGGATGACAGACGAAACATCAACATAGTCACTAGTGGAGGAACGAAAATAGAAAATGACGTAGTTCGACAAGAACCAGTGCAAAACCAATGGGTAAAGAAGAGCATTGAACTAAGGAAGCAGTTTGACATGCAAAAGGAAAAGGAGATCTTCAAAGAATCCATAAAATAATTTCAGAAGGAGGACACAACATCGACTTCAACCACACAGCAAAGCAAGGAAGCCCCAGAATATGAGATGTCGCCATCACTAGATCATACCAACGGAATGCATCCCATGGTAAAAGTAAGTAAAATTAAAGGATTTTTGCAATCATGCATGAAAGTATTAAGTGATCCTTCATCAGTGAAAATACTACAAAACATACCAGAGAAATGTAGCAGTGTGACGGATGAAAAGCCAGAACCAAAAATAAGTAACCACCTACACACAAGAAGAATAACAAGTAGGGAATTTAGACTGAATGCTAACATTGTGGATTTCAACATGGGAGACATTATACTAGATCTAGGATCCAAAGTGAATGTATTACCAAAGAAGACATGGAAATGCATGGGAGAGCCAACACTGGGATACTCAAATGTCCAATTGAAACAAGAAAACCAGCATAGAGTCCTACCAATAGGTAGAATGAAAGGAGTGGCAGTAGATCTTGATGGAGTGCGCACGAAAGAAAACTTTGAAGTCATTGAAATATTAGAGGGCAGAACACCTTACCCGACATTGCTTGGTCTGGATTGGGCATTTACAACTAGGCCATAATCAATTTGAAAACTAGGAAAATCACATTTGAATCCAAAGAATATAGGGTCATAGCGCCATTAGATCCATCAGAAGGGGAGAGGTTCGTAGAACCCACTTGTTTGGACTTAGAGGAAATATACCAGTTGTACAGAACAACTACGCACGATGAGGATTATGTAAACCCAATTGCAGATGGGGTACTCAGTTGGCGGAGCATTAATTCATGTGAAAAAGACTCATACATCGGGTTGGAAAACTAGCAGTAGAGGCTACACAAAGTATCCATGAGAAGATGTGCAAGGATAAACCGCGCAGTGAGGTGGGTAGGCACAGAAATCATAGAACCACCCAGTTTTCATGGACTAAATAATCTGGAAACATTCCTAACACAATAAGAAGACGAAATCTTAGAGAATCAGAGACTGCTAGCACTAGACATAGCACTAAAGGTCACACCCGCAAGATGGTGGGGCACACACAAGAATACAATCACAGACTAGTATCAATGTAAGTGGTTACTGTGCATAATGTTCGGTGCAAAACAGAAAAACAACAAACAACAGAAATATGAAGGACATGGGACACTAGTGGAACACTTGAAGGCGTGTAAAATGTTTTTGTTGTTGATGATGAAACCACTTGAAGGCATTCTAGTGAATTAGTACACGGACCAGGAATTGCGCAAAGGGACTATGACATGGAGGACATTACAACAGAACTTCACAGCCACTTTCTCATTCGAACATGAGAACCCAAACATAGACTCAACCCTCAAACGGATCAGAGGAGTGATATACATCAAAGAACCGGAAACATAATTTATCACAGAAGAGCAACAACGGAATAAGAAGACGGTCAAGGAACTGTTGTCATGTTACCATGTATAGGAAGAAGCACTAAACGAAGATGATCCACGTGATATTCATATCGAAGAAGAAGAAGGTGAAAGAGATGTGGAAGGACCTCCCATAGAATCATAATTCATTTCCATGCCAATCAAGGTAAATAAAGTTAACATCGGTATAGTGGAGCAGCCCAAAATGGCCAGCATTGGGGATTACTGGGATGAGAAAACAGTAGAAAGTATCACAGAGTTGCTACATGAATAAAGTGACCTCTTTCCCACAACATTTTCAGAGATGAAGGGCGTAGCCAAAGAACTAGGAGAAATGAATATACCACTCAGACCTGATGCAAGACCTATTAGACAACGACCCTATAAACTGAACCCCATATATAAGAAGAAAGTTAAAGAGGAGATCGAAAGGATGCTCGAAGTCGGAATCATCGAACCAGTTGAGGAGTCAAAATGGATAAGTCCAATGGTAGTGTAGGACAAGAAACATGGAAGAGGAATCAGGATATGCGTCGACTTGAGGAAGTTGAATGATGCATGCCTACACGACCCATTCCCTACACCGTTCATAGATGAAGTGCTAGAGAATGTGGGAGGACATGAAGCGTACTCATTCACTGATGGATTCTCAGGCTACCATAAGATTAAGATAGCACATAAATATAGACATAATACCATGTTCGCGACAGAATGGGGATCTTATCAGTACATCGTCATGTTTTTCGGACTGAATAACACACCAGCAATATTTTCCAGAGTGGTCATCGCAACATTTAAGGAATTTGTCCATCATTTTCTTGAAGTATACCTAGATGATTGGACAGTATATATCCTATTGAAAAACCATGTGGAATTTTTACAGGTGATGTTATAAAGATACAGACAGTGTCAGATATCACTGAACATCAAGAAATGCATATTTGGAACACCATTTGGGATACTATTGGACCATATAGTATGAAAACAAGGTTTATTGGTCGATCCGGAAAAGATCGCAGCCATTGTTAACTTTCCAACACCAAGAAAATTCCACCAGCTAAGAGAGATTTTAGGACACACAGGATACTACAAGAAATTCATCAAATGTTATGCACAAATTAGGGCACACATGGAAAATCTATTACTTAAGGATACAAAGTTTTAGTGGAACGACGAGTGTCAACACGGTCTGGATATTTTGAAGGAAAATATGGTTACCGCGTCGATATTAGTATTTCTAGACTGGGAAAAGACATTCCATGTGCATGTAGATGCATCAGAAATAGAACTTGGATCTATATTAGCACAGCCAGGAGCGGGAGACTTGGATAACCCGATAGCGTTTACAAGAATAAATTTATCAAACTCATAACAAAATTATAACACGATAGAAAGAGAAGGCCTAGCCATGGTCTATGCATTGAAGAAGTTCAGGCATTACTTGTTAGGAAAACACTTTAATATGTTCATAGACAACTCACCCCTGAAATACCTAGTCAACAAGCCAATGTTGGGGGGGATAATTTGTCGATGGATACTGTTATTTCAAGAATTTGACTTTGAAGTAATAGTTAAACCAGGAAAATTGAATGCAGGACCTCACCACCTGTCAAGGGTCACAAATGGAGAAGAACCTACGAATGTAGAAGACAACTTTCCAAATGCACAATTATTTTTAGTACAGATTGTTGATGAATACTTCGCAGATATCATTCAGTACTTGAATGCAAGTACTGCGTCATAAGAAAATACCACCACGCAGAAGAAGAATTTGGTAGTCCACGCATCCGACTATCAATTGATTATAGGACACTTATATAAAATGGGCACAGATAGCATTTTGCGAAGATACGTATTAGAGCACGAAAGACCAAGAATTTTAGCAGAATCCCATGAGAGAATCGTTGGAGGGAATTACACAGGGAAATCTACTACGAAGAAGGTATTGCACGTAGGACTATGGTGGCCAACGATTCACAGAGACTCAAAGGAGTACTGTCAAAGATGTGATGTCTGTCAAAGGGTAGGAAAACCCAATAGAAGATACGAGATGCCACTACGACCACAAGTAACATTACAAGCATTCAAAAAATGGGAAATAGACTTTGTGGGCCCAATTAACCCACCAGCCAAAAGGACAAGGGCAAGATACATTATTACAGCGACGGAATATCTAAAACGATGGGTGGAAGACGCACCAGTTGTTGGAGTTACTTCACACACACATAGGGTTTATTTTTCCTAATGTTTTTATTTGTTCATTAGTCATAATTAGTAATTATCCAATCTCCTATATTTAAGGAGAGAATATTCCACCTGGAGAATATTCTCTTTTAGTTCACACTTCAGTTTGACTAGTTGAGTTGAGTTTAGATGTTGCATTGGGATCATCACCATGCAACATTGGGATCATCACCATGCTAATTATACCTTGCCTTGGTATCATCACCAAAGTGGCACATTATCCTTGATTCCTTTATTTAACTCCTCACTACTTTTTGTTCAGTCAGTTAACTGAAGACTAGTTGACTAGTTAACTCAACTAGGTGGCAGTTCACTCCCGTAACTGCCTGAGAGACTAGAATAGGTGGTAGTTCACTCCCGTAACTGCCTGAGAGACTAGAATAGGTGGTAGTTCACTCCCGTAACTGCTGGTGTGTGTCCAAATCACTCTATACCACCACTATGGCGACTTGGTTCACCTCAATTCGAACTCATTGAGTTATACAGAGTATATCATGTGTAAATTATTCATTATTCATAACAGTTAATGAGAATTCTTCCATTCTTTCTCTCCTTCTTCTTCCTTTTCCAATTCTCTTTAAAAATGTGTGTATTATTGTTTAGTTAGATCTATTCTATGTAGTTTCAACACATTTACATGGTATCAGAGCCGACGGACTTCTAAGCAAAAGCTACACCAAAAATTGTTTGCAGGTACAAAAGATTGAAGACAGCGGAAAGATGGAATTCCAAAAAGAAATCATTCTTACACCTTACAACTATATTGCATAGAAAGAGAAAATAGCCATACATATCTGATCTAGAGGGTTGTATATATTAACCATGAATACAGATACAGAGCTGACATCAACCATAGAAAAATCCAAGTACTTAAATCGCATCGATGAGGCACTCGGAACAATTTGCAGTCTTATTTCTCTCGATCTCCTTTTTTATATATCTTCCAGTAAGACTCCCAATGAAGCCTGGACCATATTGGAAGGTCTCTTTGGAAAATAGCATGAGATGAGGGGACACATGTTGGAGGTGGAGCTGCTCACATTGGATCCAAAAAGCTTCAAGAATATCCAAGATTTCTTTACAAAATTCAAGGATTTACTGTCGCAACTCAAAGCTTGCGGGGTTGATAAATCGAAGGAGGAGAAACAAATGGTTCTCACCATTCTCTTCAAGATTGGTCCTGAATTCTCTATATTTGTATCCACGTTCCATACTTTCATATTCACCTCTGGATCCACCTAGAAGATGCCTTCTCTTGAGGACTTTATAGAATCCTTGACACAAGAGCAAACCAAGCTCATCAACATGGACGCAATCAAAGGCCCAAGGGAACATGCACTCACTGTGCATGATGGCAGCCAAAACTATAATAAATATAAATATAAAGATAAGCAGAAATCTCATTCACATACGAAGAAGGAAGGGTACACAAAACCCTTCACCGATGCCTCCGAATCCAAAGGAGAAAAGGGAAGAAAAGGAGAAAAATACACATACTGTCACAAAGGATTCCATTTGGAATCTGCATGCATGCAAAAAAAAATAGATCTGATGTCTCAGATACTTCAGCAAAACAACCTTGGAGATCACATCCCCGAGGGTGCAAAGAAGAAGAAGCCAGAAGATCTGAATTCCAAGAAAGGCAATTCTAGCCATGCCTTGATTGCAATCAAATCCTCTCTCGATGCTTGGATCGTAGATTCAGGAGCATCACATCACATGGTTGCCTCAGAAAAAGTATATTCTTGTTTGGATGCATGCAAAGGTCCTCCTATTCTGATGGCGGACAACTCTTATGTCAAAGTCACCGGTAAAGGAAGGATTGAACTCACCAACGGAAGCTTCGAGAACATGTTGCATGTTCCCAAGATTTTTGTCAACCTTCTCTTTGTGTATCATATGATGAATTCCAGCATTGGAAAGAAATTCATATTCACATCAAATTTTGTGGACATATACAACATGCAAACCAACTCCGGGGTTGCTACCGGTGAGGTAAATCATCAGTCTAGATTGTATACATTTTCTGAATTCATTGAACCTGATTCTGCTTTACTGCTTACTCATGCTGATGAAAGTAGTAGGATATGGCACAAAAGGTTTGGACATTTGAATTTCAGATAGATGCAATATCTTAGCAAGCAAATATTAGTTGATGGTCTACCAGACATCCTCTTCTCCAAGGGAGTATGTGAGGGATGTGTTCTCGGAAAACACCCTCAAGAGAAATTCGTCAAAGGAAAGTCTCAGCGAGCTTCCACACCTTTAGATCTGATCCATAATGACCTCATGGTACTTTTCCACATCCATCAATTAGAAAAGTGAGGTTTGTTCTCATTTTTGTTGATTTCTCACGTTTTACTTGGATCTACTTTCTCAGGCAAAAATTTGAGGTCTTTCAACACCTCAAAGATTTCAAAGCTTTGGTTGAGACACAGTCAGGAAAGAAGATCAAAGTCCTTCGAAATGATAACGTGGGAGAGTATGTGAATCATGAGATCCACAATATTTTCCATGAGGCAGGGATTCAGTTGCAGCATACAGTTCCCTACACTCTGCAGCAAAACGAAGTTGCTGAGCGGAAAAACAGATCTCTAAAGGAGATGGCATCTTTCATGTTGCATGCAAAGTCACTACCACAGAGAATATGGGCCGAAGCACTTAACTGTGCAACATACATCCAAAATATATCTCCTCATAGATTTGTCAAGGATAATACCCCCTACAAGGCTTAGAGCGGCCTCAAACTGGAAGTGGCCCACTTTCATATTTTTGGTTCATGTGCATGGGCCTAGATTCCCTCTGAAAAGAGGAAGGCACTTGATCCACAAAGAACTAAGTGAATTTTTGTTGGATACCCTGACGGTGTGAAGGGATATTGGCTTATTGATATTTCCTCGGACTAACTCATCATTGAGCCTAGTTTCCAATTCGAGGAAAGTGTCTTGCATGTATCTCAGCAGCTGCATGCAGACACCTTCACTCTTCCACCTGTCCGAGATGATGAGCATGCACATGCCGACTCTTCTTCAGAAAAGATTTTTGATTCAGAGGACTCAAAGGATTCATATTTAGATTCAAAGTCAGTACAGTCAGATGAAGAGTCAGAGAATCCATATGTAGTTGCAGAGCCAGAGCAGAGGCCTAAGTGGGCACAGACTACTCTTCAAGATGTAGGGGATCTCGTTGGTGATCCAGCCGATACTAGGAGGACTCGATCTGATTTTGAGGAGCCTCCTATTGCACTCACTACCACTGAACCATTTCCTTCGAGGCATCTTTTCTTGGTCCAGTCTTCATATCCACAGTCTTATGGCGAGGCTGCTGGAAATCCCTTTTGGGAATCCGCCATGCAAGAGGAGTACAACTCCCTCCTCGAGAACCAGACTTGGGATTCGGTTCCCCTTCCTTCTAGGAGGAAACTTGTCAAATATAGATGGGTCTACAGGACCAAGAGCTCAATAGATGGATAGATCTGCAGATACAAATCCAGGCTTGTCACCAAAGGCTTTCAGCAAGTTCATGGTATTGACTATGATGAGACCTTTGCTCCAGTAGCGAATATGGATTCCATACGATTGGCACTTGCCATTGTGGTAGCCAAGGGATGGGAAGTCCATCAGATGGATGTGAAGAATGCATTTCTTCACGGTGATCTCTCTAAGGATATCTACATGGAGCATCCCAAGGGATTTATGTAGGACTCATCTTTGGTCTGTCGACTGAAGAAGTCACTTTATGGCCTCAAACAGGCTCCGAGGGAATGGTATGCCAAGATGGACTCCTACCTATTGTCATAGAACTTTGTACATTGTAAATCAGACCCAAATGTATACATGGTCAGGATGGTTAATTCACTTCTACTTTTAGTTCTGTATGTCGATGATTTGTTGATCACCGGTTTCTCGACTTCAATGATTGCTGCAGTCAAGAGGATTCTTCATGACAGGTTTTTAATGACAGACATGGGTTCACTACACTTCTTCCTTGGACTTGAGATCAGTTAGGATGCATCAGGCATGAAACTGTCTCAAGCCAAGTATGCACGAGATCTCCTTGAGAGATTTCACATGACAGACTACAAGTATGCTCCGACTCCTTTCCTATCAGAATTCAAACTTGAGGATGGAGGGGAGACTCCACTGGTTGATAGCACACTGTACAGAAAGCTAGTGGGGAGCTTGTTGTATCTCACACACTCCAGACCAGACCTCTCATATGTAGTTGGCGCAGTTTCCAGGTTCATGCAAGAGCCACATGAGCTACATTGGAAAGTTGCAAAGCATATCCTTCGATACGTATAGGGCATTATCACCTTTTGGATTCATTATGCAGTAGAATCTACATTAGATCTCATTGGGTTTACTGATTTCGACTGGGCTGGCGATAGCATTGATTGCAAGTCCACATCTGGTTACTCACTCAGTCTTAGTTCTGGGCCTATCTGTTGGTCGAGTAAGAAGAAATATTCCATTGCTCTATCTTCAGCCGAGGTAGAGTATAGAGGGGTAGTTAACATAACCATTCAGGCTATGTGGCTACAAAATTTTCTCACTGAGTTGGGCATTCAGTTTCATCATCCGATCGTCATCTGGTGTGACAACCAGAGCACTCTGAAGTTCTGCAGAGATCCAATTTAGAGGCAGCAGATGAAGCACATTGAGATCCACATGCACTACATCCGAGACTTAGTACACAAGGGGATCATCGACTTACATTTATGTCCTTCAACAGAATAGATGGCAGACATTTTCACCAAGACCTTCACTGAGAAGAAATTCCATTCTCTGCGAGGTCGTCTTGGAGTGAAGGAAACAGTTTCCTAGCAACTATAGTTCTTCTTTTTACATACATTTTACCTTGAGGGGGGGGTTTTCCCATGAGTTTTTCCCTCTTTCCTCATTTTATTTTTAGTGTATCTTTTGTAATTGGGTACCTAACATGACCTTGTTGCCGGGACCCAATCTTTATTTTCACCATAGTGATGTTCAGGGGGGGTGTTGGAGTTTCTTCACACACACCTAGGATTTATTTTTCATAAGGTTTTTATTTGTTCATTAGTCATAATTAGTCATTATCCAATATCCTATATTTTAGGAGAGAATATTCCACCTGGAGAATATTCTCTTTCAGTTCACACTTCAATTTGACTAGTTGAGTTGAGTTTAGATGTTGCATTGGTATCATCACCATGCTAATTAGATCTTGCCTTGGTATCATCACCAAAGTGGTGCATTAGCCTTGATTCCTTGAGTTAAATCCTCACTACTTTTTGTTCAATCAGTTAACTAAAGACTAGTTAACTAGTTAACTCAACTAGGTGGCAGTTCACTCCCGTAACTGCCTGAGAGACTAGAATAGGTGGAAGTTCACTCCCATAACTGTTGGTGTGTATCCAGATCACTCTAGACCACCACTATGGTGACTTGGTTCACCTCAAGTCAAACTCATTGAGTTATACAGAGTATATCATGTCTAAATTATTCATTATTCATAACTGTTAATGAGAATTGTTCTGTTCTTTCTCTCCTTCTACTTCCTTTTCCAATTCTCTCTGAAAATGTGTGTATTATTGTTTAGCTAGATCTATTATGTGTAGGTTCAACACATTTACACCAGTAAAATATTGCATCACAGAGATAACAACACACTTTTTGTTTGAACAAGTAATCATGAGATTTGGGTGCCCAATATTCTTGATGAGTGAACAAGGCACGCACTTCATAAATAGCACCATTCGCGTAATGACTGAAGAGTTTGAAGTCCATCTCTAGAAAAGAACACAGTATCACCCACAGGAGAATGGCATAGTGGAATCCTTCAACAAAATCCTAGAGAACGCACTGGCAAAGATTTGTAATGTCAACAGAGATGACTAGGACCTCAAAATACCAGCAGCATTATGGGCATACAGGACTACATGCAAAAATTTGACAGGGCACACACCATTCAAACTGGTTTATGGCCAAGAAGTAGTAGTGCCATTAGAATTTTTAGTACCCAGCTTGCACGTAGCAACTATCACACAAATGACAGAATGAGTCGCAGCATAGGAGAGATTGAATCAATTATTGACCATGGAGGAAGACCGAATCTTGGCAGGATTCCATCAACAAGTGCAGAAAGAAAGAGACAAAGCTTGGCATGATCGACAAATCAAGAAGAAAATGTTCAAGGAAGGATATCTAGTACTGATGTATGACAAAAAATCACTTGAGCGCCCAGGAAATATTAGAATGCATTGGTTAGGACCATATGAAGTAAAATCTGTCAAAAACAAAGGAGCTATACAACTAAGAGATTTAGCAGGAACAGAACTCAGAGGAATGAACAATGGGAGCCGACTGAATCTCTATAAGGAAAGTCAACCACCCA